>CAAKHC010018783.1:30260-44038 GCA_901007825.1 Macroramphosus scolopax
TTATGTGTGTGTGTGTGTGTGTGTGTGTGTGTGTGTGTGTGTGTGTGTGTGTGTGTGTGTGTGTGTGTGCGTGCGTGCGTGCGTGCGTGCGTGCGTGCGTGTGTGTGTGTGTGTGCGCGGCCTCGTTTATGTTTGTCATGTGCTTCACTTAGAGGAGTTCAAGCTGTGGTCCATGAAGGATTGAAAAGTAGGCTGGGATCGGAACATAAAATCGATGCCGCAGAGTTGATTGAGGGAAAACATTCAGACTAATCGTTGATTTGAAGAATCCTTTTTGTTAAAATGAGGTTTGCTCTTATTGAATTGATTATGTGTGAGTCATCGTGGTTGATACAAAACTTTACCAGCACTTGCGGTTGATGTTTATCTGAAATACTAAAAGCAGAACTTTGCTGTTTGCAGCTCCAGTTACATTGATGGGCTGAAAACAATATACATTATGGAAGTTGCACTTCCCAAATATGCTGAAGGACCTACTTTCTTTAATGTTGTAAGTGTGATATCTTTATATTCCTCATCTAAAATGTATTGTATTGCATTATAAGAATGAGGGCATTTCGTGTGTAGCCTCTTAAAGACCCTGTGTAATGGAAGTAAGAGGTTTGATAATAACATGTTGCTCTAGTCGGAAGGAAATGTGGGAAGCAGTTATGCGAGTTAAGAAGCACGTTGGCCTGTGCTGCTTCTGAACGCTGGATGAAACAAGCATCAACAAATTAGAAAAAAGTAGCATGAATGCATTAAAGCCAGATCATTCTATTGCCGTGTCTCCTCCCTGTGATCACCGTGCCTTTTTATATAAATACATTTCATACATATACATGTCATTTAAAGAGGTCTTTAAAGGACAATTCTACTCTAAATGTAATTTATTATCATAAATAGCGATATCATTGTTCATAATATGCTACACAACTATAGATTATGAAGGATTTTATGAATCTTACGGCTGTTTTTGTACATTTCTCATCATTATGTTTGTTTGTGGTTTTGGTACTGAGTTTGCAGAAGCAGTAGAAAATGTTTGCAAAGTCAACTTGGCAAAAATCTTTCAGCTCTCTAAAGTTAAAAGTGTTCATGTTGCCGGTCAACAGTAGACCAGTGAATCTAATCTAGATGTCTGAAAGTCTAGATTTTGACAATCCCATGAACCATTTAAAAGTCCAATATATTTTCTTCATTGTAAGAAAAACGTAATGAGTATAGGGCTCTGCGATAAGATGATATACGTCATGTGATTATAATTGTTTCATCTTATGCTCAAGTGTTTATGTCATTGTGTTGAAAAATCACACTCTCTATAATATCTTTTTCCATTTCCATTCCACACTACAAGGATTCAGTCAGGCAATTTGCATTAAGGCAACACAGACAAACATAGAGGAGAGTGAACGTGACACACAATGGGTTAATTCCAAACTGGAGAAGGACTCAGCCGAGACGTAACATGAATCTTTTGCCCGCTTCCATTGTCATGTTGGTGGTTTGGCTCTGAAAAGTCTGACATGGACCAGCAAACTGTACTTTGCAAATTATGCTGCAGACCAGTTCCCGCAACAGACAAACACCACTAACCTCTTTCACCACCCCTGAATTAACAGGAAATGTGTTTTTATCATGACGTATCATTATCTGGATATGAAACAACCCCTCACAGGATATAAGATTTGCTCATATCACACAGCCCTGAATCAGTATTAAAATAATCTTGTTTTGAGGAATGAGGATGGAGATCTTGCCTGTGTGTATTTGCCTTTTTCCTCTAATTTAGATGCTTATTTGTTTTATTTTTGACCACCAGCCACTTGCTACAAATGCCTTTGACCTTTCTTTTTGATTTTTTATCAGTGAAACTTTTTTTAAAACAATTTATTTTGCTATGCATTTAATTTTTTTTTAAAACCTTTGGCTTTTCATCTTTTGGCTTTGATGCATGTTGTGTTAAGTTTTGTTTTTATATGTTTCATATTCTATACAGTATTGTTCTATAAAAGTGTTTCTCAAGGCTCTTATTGTTTGTATTTTCTATGAACATTTTGTATTCAATGTTTTGTACTTGTAGCAGATTTATATGATGTAATAAAATGGCTGATACACCTTCATTTATACTTTTTCACTTGACTCAGTTTCATTTACAAGGGTGTAAAACTGAACCTACATAAACTGGACTGACTGAGTAGATCACGCATGTGATACATGTCGGGCTGGGTATTGCCTACAACCTTAAGGTACGATAAGTATCCATATAAGACGAGTCACATTACAATATAAACAATATATGCTGAATTAAGAAAGAATGACCATATTCTGAACAGATTTTATTTTTGTTATTCTGTATAATAAAAAGAAATATGCTGATAGGTTGGCAAAATTTAAAACACTGAAATTGAATTAAGGTCCACAGAAATTTTAGAATATAGAAATAAATATTCTGCCTGAAATCCTAGAAATATTAATTTGTTTTTATTTAATAATAGAGTACGTTGCGGTATATTGCTATCCTTTATTGAGCACAACGCCAATTGCATGTTGTGAGTACAATGATATTTCCTTTTAAAAATATCACATTCGGATGCAGAAGTAAAAAGAAGTGAAAAGGATAGGTTTTTGCAAATACAGGTAAAAGTAAATGTAATTATTATTATTATATATATATAGATAAAAGATAAAATAATATATATATATATATATATATATATATATATATATATATATATATATATATATATATATATATATATATATATATATTTTATTTTTTCACTTCCGGCTACGAGTCCAGGAAGAGGCGGGGCCACAGTGTAAGTCGCTTGCCGTACGGTGTTCATTCAATATGGCAGCGGGACCAATTTCAGAAAGAAACCAAGGTAAATGCATCATTGCTATAAGTTCCGTTACCTGTTTCAGCCGATTTAGAGTCTGCTTGTTTGTTAAACTTCAGTCTGATCATTTTTCTTTGTTGAGTTCCACTGGCCGCCTGGTTTGCTAATAGTTTGTAGTTCACAATCAGTCAATCACATGTGAATGTGCAGTTATCGTTAGCTTGGCTCGCTGCTAATTCATTAATAAAAGTCGAGTTCAGTAAATTTAACTTATTTTTCCTGCTTGTGGCGTACAAAGTCAGGAGGTCTTGTTGATTTTTGATGGATTTCATGAGCGCTACGTGTAACATTATTGTTCCTTGGAAGGAATTGCCTTCAGTTAGCTAACGCATAAAGTTAGCTTAGCAAGCTATCGTCCATAGCTAATGTTGTGGCAGAAGTAAGCTAACGTTATAACAAACAATCATAACAAGCTACTGGTTGGTTTACATGGTAGTTAATCACCAATATGAGACATGTTCTCTGAGAATACATTGATGTTGTTATTTATATGAACTTTTACCTATCCAATTCACTTAGCTCTTTTTAAAACAAGATTTAATCAGATTACTCAAAAATGTATTTTCTTCCTTTTATCAGATGCAACGGTGTATGTTGGCGGCTTGGATGAGAAAGTGTCCGAGCCGTTACTATGGGAGCTCTTTTTGCAGGCTGGTCCTGTTGTCAACACACACATGCCCAAAGACAGGGTGACTGGCCAACATCAAGGTGAGCATCAACTAATAAACACTCAAGAGGAATAAAATTCTACAAATATTTGTACAATCTATGGATAGACATAACAAATGAATACACAATGTTTCTCTCCTCCTCCTCAGGATATGGCTTTGTGGAGTTCCTTAGTGAAGAAGATGCTGACTATGCCATCAAAATCATGAATATGATAAAGCTCTATGGCAAACCCATTCGAGTTAATAAAGCCTCTGCACACAATAAAAACCTGGATGTGGGGGCTAACATCTTTATCGGTAACCTTGATCCGGAAATTGATGAGAAACTACTCTACGATACATTCAGTGCCTTTGGCGTGATCCTCCAGACGCCAAAAATCATGCGAGACCCCGACACTGGCAACTCCAAGGGTTACGCTTTCATCAATTTTGCTAGTTTTGATGCATCAGACGCCGCCATTGAGGCGATGAACGGCCAGTACCTCTGTAACAGACCCATCACAGTGTCCTACGCCTTTAAGAAGGATTCTAAAGGAGAACGCCATGGCTCGGCCGCAGAGCGGCTCCTGGCTGCTCAGAACCCTCTTTCCCAAGCAGACAGGCCGCATCAGCTGTTTGCAGATGCTCCTCCGCCACCAAGCGCTCCACCACCCGTTCTCACCACCCTTGGAGCTGGGATGCCCATGCCTGGTACGTGTGACATACTAAGTTATGTTGATGTTGACAGGTGTAGTCTCTTTTTAGTTATCTAACCACAGTGGCAGCATATTTAAGAATATTTTCCTCAGCTGACCCTAATAAGAAGAAATTGATAAATAATTTAATTTTTTCCTTAAAAACGACAGTATTATACGTGCTCTGATGGATGAAATATTTCCCGAACCCAACAGTCAGACAGCCTTGATGTGCTGGTAGAACATGAAATAATTTGAGGATACTTGTCTCTGTGTAGGTATGCCACCTCCTGGTTCTTTCCCTCCGGTTCCTCCCCCGGGATCAATGCCTCCATCAATGCCACCAAATATGTCCATGCCTCCAAACGCAGGGTCACAAGGCCCACAAGGTGGTGGTGGACTTCCACCTGGACCACCACCTTTCCCCGGCAACATGCATCCAGGTAATGGCTTGTCACACTTAAATTGAGTTTTCACAAAGAATGCAGGTGGCGAATTTACCAAGATTTTGCTGTTGTTCAAGACAAACAGATGTTTGACTTTGGTTTTCACACCTTATTGTTTCACAATGTTATGATGTCCTGCTGCTGAGATTAGTTTCCCTATAAAAGGTTTGTAAATAGTAACATGGTACAATCTGTCACTCAGGTATGCCTCAGATGCCCATGCCTCCTCCTGCTCCTCCTGGTATGGTGCCACCACCTCCTGCACCTCCCGGATCAAATCAGTCACGAGCGCCACTGCCCCCTGGAATGCCCCCACCCCCGCCTATGGGCATGCCACCCAGAGCTCCGTTTGGACCTCATATGGGTAAGCAATTCTTGAATTCCTCTTGTCCAATACAATTGTCTTCAACACTATCCCTTATCATTTATGATATCCTTACCACCATATTATTGGCTATAAAAGAACAAATTACATGTTTAACTTTAATAACTATGGCTGCACCTGTGGCACTCAAATTAATGAGGCTGTTGTTTCCTCACACATGGCTGAAGTCGGCCTGGATGCCACTTTTTGATGAGTTTTACGCTTCTAACACAAATGTGCACAAACAAATTGTGCAGGAAAAAACAATATGATAAAACTAAAAAGAAGGTACAAGAAAGAAAGCATACCTCCCGCCCATCAGGCCTCATTGTAAGTCACAACCTATTTTAATTGTCTGAGAGCCCTTGCTTATGAAACGTCTTCGAAAAGCTGCTTTTTCTGTTTCATGCACTGAATTTAAGCACACTTGTCTTTGAATGTGTTAAGAGTCAAATGTGAAAGTTTTATTACATTATGGCCCCTCTTTGTATATCTTAGGTCACCCTGTGCCTCCAGGTATGAGAGGGCCTCCTCCTCCTATGCCTCCACCTGGCTATGCTGGTCCTCCTCGTCCTCCTCACTTTGGCTTCCAGAGAGCTCCCATAATGCCACCAAGGCCGCCTGGTGCCCCACCCCGGGTTCCTCTCAGGGCACCAATGCCACCATAATCCCTCTCCCAGAAATGGGCTCTTTTTTTAAAAAAATAACAACAAACATCCTTAGATCTACACTCAAGTTCGTAATTGTGTGATTATTTTAATGTCAGGTTCGTATTTTTCTTTCGGTCACTGTACAAATGAAAGACCTTTTGACAAATAAAACCTTTAGTACAATTCATGGATGTTTTTGTCTCCCCCATAAAATACCTTTTTAGGAGGATTGTTGTTTACTAGAATAGCTCATCATAGGTCAATTGTTACCACTTTGGTATAGAAGTGTAACAAGTTGAGCATGTGCAGCAGTTAACACAATCAGATTCTACCTGGTGTCTTTTAGGGTATTGGCATCGCTAACTGAGACTCGTTATGAACGTTATTGATGTTATTAGCTCCATCTGTGGTTAAACTGCTTTTCTATAGTATACATTTTTTTTGTATTTGTTGTGACCAATCAACAAAGACTTTTTGCCTTCAGCATTGCATAGTAAACGATGTAGTAGTTTATTTTTCACTGGTATTTTTACTACTTGGCCAATTGCCTGTACTACTGCATGTTCAGTTGCACCGTATGTCATTATGAGGCTGTGCTCCACACAGACGAGACTTGCAAGCAGACTGTCTTGAAATATTTAGAATATGCACTGATTATATCTGGTGAGGATTGAAATTTTAAAATATTCACCATATTCCACACAAGTGGGTCTTTTACCTCGCATCTAAGTTTTTGATAATTTGACAAAACCTCAACATGCTGCAGCAAAGCTCATCCTCATCTCAAGTGACTTACAGAAACATCTGAGCTTCTCTTATACGTCGTGTCCACGGAGACATTTTCTCTGTATCATACAGGTGTTAACATCACGCTGAGCAAAAAGCTTAATGGCAGGACTTGATGCAGTAATAGTGGCCAAGAATGAAATGTGGTTGGCATGGCAACGGGAGTCAGTCAGGTGCGCTTGCACGTGCGTGTTGTCTGCGCACACCATTTGATATTCACGTGCGCAGCCAATCATCTATTTGTGAAAAGCAAATAATAATGTTTATGGAAATGTAACTTAATCTAGCGTTTCTTAGCAAAAAAGCAAAGAATAAAACATTTGCCTTTTTATAAGGAAAAAAAAGCTAATCTTAAAGGCTCAATGCAAAGATGCAGGATATGAGCGCAGACTGTGTGCAGATATGCGCCAAACCCCTCCAGATAGGAAGGCGTTAATGTGCATGAGGGTTTGCATGGGGGAGGGGACCCCTGTTCATCACCGAGTGTGTGTGGATTGATGGCGTGGGCTTCTCTCCTGCAAACCGCACAGCATCATCACTCGCTTCACAGCAACAGCGTACGCATCCTCCTCCTCCTCATCATCCTCATCTCCGCGCTGAAGAGGGATCACATCGCAGGTATCAAGGTGAGCTTGGATTTAACGCGAATAATGAGCTGTTGAAAGATGATGGCTCCTTTCTATCCGTTTTTTTCTGTCTTTTTATTTGCAGTAAGGGAAACACGATCGGCGTGTTCTCCAACTGCTTGCTTCACACAGCAATTAAGGTCGGTTTAGTGAATCGGGCCAATAATCTCATCCGAGTCGTGACAAGCTGCTGGCGGTGTGTTTCTAAGAATCAGCACAGATGTCAGGATGCAGGCGGGGAGACAATATTTGTGACAGATTTAGGTTATAATCCGCTGTATTTGTCGCGTGGCTAAATTGGCCTGTTTGCGACAAAAGGCCCTTTTTTTCTTATCTAGTGAAGACAATTAGTACTGGACCGGAGGTTCACATTTGTACATAATTGACTCTTTAAATCCAATTTTTGATCTCATTTTGCTTTCCTTTTTAGAAAAAGCAATCCTGTAATAATCCAAAACCCATAAAACCCTGTTGGAAAGAGGCCTGACTGAGAGTGATATCGAACACATAACAGAATATTGTCGATGCTTTGGCTGTCATGTTATCTTGATCCGTTCACATTCTTCATCGAGACACTACAAGACATAAATGAGAGCACTGTATTTGATACATGGGATGGGTTTGCTATTTGTCCTGCTTGGTAATGAGGTGGAAACGTGATGCTGATTAATCTGTTTTAAACGGGGGAGAAAAAAAAGACCAAAAATAAAAGGGTTGCTGAAACCCCTGAGTAATAAAATCTCTCCTCCTCATCCTCAGGCCTTCCTTTTTCTCTCCATGGACAGTGTTGTGTGTTGCAGGCGGCTATGCACCTCGGTGATGCTGTCAACTTGACAACGGGGACAAAATGATGAAAGTGGCTTTTGAGTCTCTTTTTCTTTTATTTTGAAATGTATTTCAAATTTTATTTTTTGAAACCGACAAATCACTGAAGTGGATCTTCTGTAGCTTACCTGTTGCATTAAGGATCTATCTATCTATCTATCTATCTATCTATCTATCTATCTATCTATCTATCTATCTATCTATCTATCTATCTATGGTTAGACGTTAATGGACTCTTCACCTGTGAGATTGAGATCTTTTTCATGACAGGCCTCGGAAGATGACAATAGGAAAGTGCGGCTGTAAATGATAAAATGATTGATGGCTGGATTCCATTTAGCTGGTATTGTTCATGCTGTCCGACTGTCACCGTTCGTTTGAGTAGAGGCGAAGCATTGACGTTGCTTTTGAATGACAAAACATGCTGCAGCGTCGTAACATTTAGCAGAGGAAACTATGAAACTGAAACGAACTATTATCTGCTTGAATTGAATTCATTTGAATTGGACGTTGGTGTTATTTCCTAACCAATGGTCCATGAACACTGATGTGTGGCCAGGAACTGGGTTTCTTCACATTTCAACACTGTGCAACACAAAGTAAAAGCCTGGATGTTGCATTAGTGCTTCCATGATTGGCGTTTGAAGGCTCTGAGCTTAGTACTTTAGTGAAATAACGACACCTCCCGCTCGGGCTGCAACCATGTGAAGTACTGTTCTATCAGCCTGCATTGAAAGCAAGCTGACGATAGCTGTTCACGGTAACAGCGAGTCCTTCTGTTCTTTAATTACAGCTGTTTTACAGTCTCAACAAACGTATGTTACTGCAGAGATAGCAGCACTTTGATTCTGTCAAACATTTTAGATTGTTCATTTGTCAGTTTATCTGACATCACATTGACATATCCTGATAAAGCTGGCGTGAAGGACCTATTAACTGTAGTGCGCTCACACCCACGCTGTCATGGGAGGACGTCTATTCAGGCCAAAGCATACGTGTAGGTTGACCACCGGTGTACCTACACAGAAAAGCAGCTAATATTACACACAGGTTGGTGTTATCTAAGGGTCCGTAAAGGTCACAGGACTGTAAGTACTCCAGTCCCAGATATCATTAGCTGTCTGCCGGTTCAGCCTGGCTGACCAGGCCTGCTGCTTCTTTGCTCGTCATAATGACAGTGAAGAATCTGCAGGCTAACGACTGAAGACGTTTAAAAGAAAATAAACAATCAGAAGTTAACGATGCCTTCGTTCAGAGCGAGACGTACTTACTGGCCTCCTCTGCATATTGTAGTTCATGTGAAACAATACATAGCAGAGTGGTGCTAACAGGTATTGACGAGTAATTGAACAGTTTTAATTCTGTGACCAAAATCACTAAGACCAATTTTATTAATGCACATGTGGTTTTGATGAGTGATGCATCAGCTTTTAAATGTTTCGTAGAAGAGTTTTTAGGCAAAACATGAAAAAAAAACAGAGATAATGTTAGAATTTAACATGTTTCCATCAGAATTGATGAGATTGTTAAAAAGACATAGGTGGTTTTCCACTGCGGGAACTTGTGCGCTGCTTCAGGGCTGCAACCTCTGTAGAGTTTTTGTCAGAGGAGACATAAAGTACAGACTCCAAGCAAGGTATCCATGACCAGCCCTGAAAACCTGCCAGCCATGGCTCATAAATTCTGAGTGCGGCAAAACAACAAGATATCAATGATGGGAACCGAAGGCACTTCTCTTATGATTGGTTCACTTTGTTTGTTTGTCTTTCTGTCATTTAGCAGTGGAGGGCTGGAGCAGAGGCCTATTTGATTCTGGTCAGATCCGGATCACAGGGCAGACCCAAGACAGTTTTTTTTATTATTTTTTTATTAATTTCTATTGACGTGTAGGATTTTGTGTAGAACCTGAGTTTATTGTCCTCTGAAAGAAGTCTGGACTCTCCGAGTTCCTTTTCTGGTCCACGTTTTTCTCTTTCTTAGAGCTTTGAATCTTTGTAGAGATTGAACTGGTTGCACGTGAAGCATTAGAAACAATAAAAGGCTTTATGAAAAATTGGGCAGGCGTTCCTGTAAACGTTGGCGCCACCTGGCTAGAACCCAGAGTTCCTGTGGTTGAACTCGTATGAAGAACAAGTTTACAGCAATAATAAAATAAAACTGTTAAATGAATGTCGGAGGCTGTTTTTGTGGCAGTTAAAACTTAATAGCTCCGCACCTCCGTGTTTGTATAATCCTGTCAACATCCCTCCTTGCACTGTATAACCTGACAAACCTTCACAGCTCTGTTATTACCCATCAGACCTTGTTTTAGAAAAAGCCGTCCACATGAGTGTTGTAGGGCTGTTTCTCATCCTCTGTCTGTTGTTTCAGTGAGCACACCGGCACCGCAAATCCAAAGTGACATGTTGTTTTATTGCATGCCGACTGAAGGCTCACAGCCTCTTAGTGCAGGAGTACGGAGGACAAAGCACAAGTGAACAAACACATGCAAAAGCAAAAACTATGAAAACACATACAAGAGTGATTGTGCAAATATTAGTCTGATACCATTTGGATATTTTCCAACATTACCGGACTTTGGGGCTTACTGCCCCTTAATGTTCGTGCTTTCAATCTCTCTTGTGAGCTTCGGGGCCCCCACACGAGGACTCACATGGATTAAGGTATCGGCAGTGAACAACACAAGCAAATGCCTTATTGATGTTTTTGCACAAGGAGACATAAAGCCGCAGACAGGTGAATCAATTCTCTGACTTATTCTTCTCAATTTCAAGCCTCATTGAAATTAAAGAAAGGTTAACGGCTTTATTTGCGTAATCCTTGAATTAGTAATTTCTTCTGTATCAATAATGTTTTATCGTCAAAGTTGATCGCTTGAAATAAAGCTAATTATTCAAAAACAGACATTGTAGTTCAGGCGTTTGTAAGAAGCTGCTCCGACATGATGGTATGTGTTACGAGCCGACCACCTTGCAGACCTTATATTCATGTCTGATCCTTTGCAGCAGTCATCTTGCTTTTGAGTCACATGGTACTGAGGCATTCGGAGCATTAACGCACTGACAAACAGCCATTAAAAAACACTCCCATCACTCAAGGACCCGATGTCATGCCCTGCGATTAGTGCAGGAGGATCCAATCAGTTCAACTTAAAGACACATTTTCTGCACAGATGCTTTTGCAGCCGCCTGCTTTCTTCATTAATCTTACCCAAACATTACTTATCATGAAGGAGAACACAAGATTGGCTAATCTAATGTTAATGCTCTTCCCAGATATAAGAAGTTCTCAGGCGAGTGAACCAGGAGGCAACTCGTCAGATCTGTGAGGTGTCTCGCTCCTCATCCTCTGAATATCTTTGAAATGGAGGAAGGCTATCAAAACCGGACTGCCTTTATAAAAGGTGCCAAAGTCATTGCCAAAGAAGTGAAGAGGCAAGCCTCCAAGAAGGTCGGCCGTACTGTGGATCGGGTGGGAGACGAGTACAGCAGGCGGTCCTACAGCCGATTTGAAGAGGATGATGATGATGACTACCCCACGCAGGGAAGCCAGGATGGAGGCTACTACCGTGGAGATAGCCAGGCGGCCAACGACGACGAGGGCGGCCACAGTGACTCCACAGAGGGACACGATGAGGATGATGAGATCTACGAGGGCGAGTACCAAGGAATCCCAAGAGCTGACTCAGGCAAGGGCAGCTTGGCCGGAGGTCCTGGCTCGGTGAGGGCCGGCGCCCAGCAGTTTAAAGACATCGGGGTGTCCGAAGCAGAGAGGAGGAAGGACCAAGAGGAGCTGGCTCAACAGTACGAGACCATTTTACAAGAGTGTGGTCACGGGAAGTTCCAGTGGACCCTGTACTTTGTGCTGGGGCTGGCACTCATGGCGGACGGCGTGGAGATCTTCGTGGTCGGGTTCGTGCTCCCCAGCGCTGAGAAGGATATGTGCCTGTCTGAACCTAACAAAAGCATGCTCGGTAAGACTTTGTATTCTTCTTCAGTCGTCCATGTTTTCTAGTTTAGGTGTGTCACAAACTGCAGATGATCCATATAAAGTAACACTTTACATTTCACACTCCGAATCAGTAGGGGGCAGCATAGTACCAGACCTGGGCTTCACCCCTATTGTAAGAAACAAGGAAATGACAACTTACTTCATGAGCTGAGGGAGAAATTCTTAATTTACCAGCCAATTTACATTCCAGCACCCACCTCTGGTCACAAGCTTTGGGTGGTGCTAGAAACAATGAGAGCGCTGATGCAACTAGACGAAATTATTTCTCTTACAGATTTTTTTAAGGCCTTTTTAAGGCCTGACATCCACACACAGAAATGTATTATTTATGACATTATATCAATAATCAAGTCATTCAGCAAAGGATTTTTAAATAATAATGATAAACATTTTCCGTTTCGGTTAATAATATTCTGTTTTGTCTTGCCTCAGGTCTGATTGTATATTTCGGGATGATGGTCGGGGCTTTCGTCTGGGGAGCTCTGGCTGACCGGATAGGCCGCCGGCAGTCTCTTCTCATCTCTCTCTCCATCAACAGTATCTTCTCCTTCTTCTCCTCCTTCGTCCAAGGCTACAGCACCTTCCTGTTTTGCCGGCTCCTCTCAGGTGTTGGGTAATTACAAAAAGATATTTCTGTTTGTTCTTCGAGACTTAATACCGTTAATATAAAGTACACAGGGATAGTTCAACTCTGGACTCTGTCTGATATTTGCAGGATTGGAGGCTCGATTCCCATCGTCTTTTCCTTCTACTCTGAATTTCTGTCCCAAGAGAAGCGTGGGGAGCACCTCAGCTGGCTCTGCATGTTCTGGATGATTGGAGGAATCTATGCGTCAGCTATGGCGTGGGGTATAATCCCCCATTACGGTGGGTGTACCAGTCTGTTGCTGAATAGGAAGCTCTTATTTTATACTTATTTGCAGCAAATAAAGAATCAAAGGATTCTGACATACAGGTGGATTTATCCGACCTTACTTTTGAATTTATAAGGGTTAGAAAGTAATGGTGAGGCGTGTGGTAATTTCCTCCTGTGGTCTTTGTCTTCTCAGGATGGAGCTTCCAGATGGGCTCGGCGTATCAGTTCCATAGCTGGCGTGTGTTTGTGTTAGTGTGTGCGTTTCCCTCTGTTGCAGCCATCATCGCCCTCACCGCCATGCCAGAAAGCCCACGCTTCTACTTAGAGGTTAGCAGATGTGCTCACTGAGGTTTTCATCTCTGGTACATTAACGGAGATATCATAAAGGAGGAGGTGCTCAGTGCACAGCCTGACCTTTACTTTTTTTTTTTCCGCAAACAGAACGGAAAACACGATGAAGGCTGGATGATTCTGAAGCAGGTTCATGACACCAACATGAGGGCGAAGGGATACCCAGAGAAGGTGTTTTCTGTGAGTACAACCAACACTGTGACGATAAACTCAGAAGACTTTCAAAGCAAGACGCTCAAACACATTTGACCTCCCAATCATTTGCCTGACATTGATGGAGGAAGAGCCTCCAGCTCTTAGAAGTGAGACAAATTTAATGCATCTCTCTAATCCAAGGTCACCACAATCAAGACTGTGAAACAGATGGATGAGTTGGTGGACACCGGCACCGACACTCCCGTCTGGCAACGCTACAAACTGAAGATTATGAGCCTCTCCCAACAGGTGAGTGAAGTTAAAGATATCACTCGGGGACCGGAAGTGACCTGCACACGCAATGGTCAGAGGACACTAGAGCTCCTACTAGCTATCCCTCAGATTTGAAATTTAATCGGGTTTCACATTCATCAAATTTATTCACTGCACTGGAAAAAGCTATATAAGATGTCGTGGGACAGGAAACAGAGCAGTTCGCCG
>CAAKHC010018783.1:44331-58027 GCA_901007825.1 Macroramphosus scolopax
GGAGGGGGGAGGGAAAGGGGATGCCGCCGGGAGGGGGGGTGGGTGGGGATATGTTAAAATGTTTGTACTATTTGATTTCATCCTGTGAATTTTTTCAATAAAACAATTGTTCACAAAAAAAGATATCACTCACATGTCAATGATTTATTCATGAGGAAATTGGGAGTAGAATGTCTCTGAGTCTCCCTGTTTGAACAATTGTGCAGAAAACTGAAACCAACGCATGTCCCCTTGTTCAACATGCCTCTTTGTGTTGTGCATTTTGTGGCAGCAGTGCTGCTCAGGGCAGAAAACTTACACGCTTCGTAACTGATTTCAATTTGCACTCCACCATATGTTCTGCTACACATAGACGCCTGCACCCTTAATCGGCTCCCGGATCAGTAACACCCCCTCACTGCTTACTGAGAGTCTCTTCTCTTGTCGTTGAACCACTGATTTGTTGAGGTTCAGAGGTGCAGCTTGCAAACAGGCAAGGAAGATAGTCGCTCTGGGCCTTCTGGGCGGCTGCAGGCTTCCACGCAAACCAGATACATTGTGTACCGTAATGAGGCTGGTTGCACTCTCATCTTCTCCGCCGTGCAGGGGTGCTCATGTGTGCAACAGTCAAGAAGTTTGCTCCGCTGTAAGGCCTTGTGCTTATCACACCATTAACACTCACATTCCCACGTGGTGGCAGAAGCTGCTATGCTAAGCTGCTGACTCATGCACACACACATTCGTACACTAATGGAGGAGCCAACAGAAGCAGTCAGGGGTTCATTGTCTAATGGTGATTGCCAGGCCCCAGCAGACTCTAGAATCATCACTGTGGGTTTTAGTTTCGATGATGGAAGGTTTGGAATCTGTTCCAGCTCGTGTCCCACTGTTTCAAGAAAACATGCCTGGCTGATTGATGTCTTGTTGTCTTCAATCCTCATTTGCTCTTCATGTGGTTCATTCCCGATTCACGAGATCTGGGACGACGCGCCGTTTAGAGATTTAAGTCATTTGAAGATACAGAAGCTGTAAAACTTTCTAAAAATTGCTGTGCTTTCTTTGTTTTTCAATGATGCAGATTCGGAATAACATACTTGCCTGCTTCAGCCCAGAATACAAACGAACAACCTTCATGCTCATGGCTGTTTGGTTTACGATGTCATTCAGGTAAAGACTGACATAACTTAAAGTCAATCACGGA
The DNA here is from genome assembly GCA_901007825.1 of Macroramphosus scolopax. Taxonomy (NCBI): domain Eukaryota; kingdom Metazoa; phylum Chordata; class Actinopteri; order Syngnathiformes; family Centriscidae; genus Macroramphosus; species Macroramphosus scolopax. Next base: position 45,512 of record CAAKHC010018783.1, read on the forward strand.
CGTGTTGGAGGCTCTCCGGCTGATTTACATGTCTCTACAGTTATTACGGCCTGACGGTTTGGTTCCCCGACATGATCAAGTACATCCAGAAGCAGGAATATGAATCACGCACAAAGACCTTCACCAAGGAGCGAGTGGAGCACATCACTTTTAACTTCACCTTAGAAAACCAGGTGCATCGCCAAGGCCACTACTTCAATGACAAGTAAGTGCAGATTACACTGCCAGTAAAAAACAACTATAATACCGCGGCACGAACACAGATAATATATAACCTGTCTGCCAGGTTCCTCAACCTGAAGATGAAGTCCATGGTGTTTGAAGACTCCATCTTCGAGGAGTGCTACTTCGAGGACATCACCTCCACACACACCGTCTTCCGAAACTGCTCCTTCATTGCAAGTTTGTTCTACAACACAGGTAAATAAGCAGCGCCGTGCAACCGACTCTGTATCATATCGGGGGTGTAATTGGGGCTGCAGCTGATCATTACTCTGGTTATTGAATCTATTTGATAATTCAATCTATTCAATGTCTAAGCATACGGAAAATTAAATAAATCCGATCTTTTCAAAGTGGTTTGTTCAAACATTTAATGTGTCTGTTAATGGATTTATTAACCTTTTCTTCTGACAGCCTGAAGTAATAATAGCAGGACTTCAAACACAGTGTTGTTAGTAACCCTGGGCTGAGCGGTTACCGTGGCAACATAAACAAATCCAGCTCTCAGTGCAGATGGAACAATGGCAGCATTAGATGTTGTAGAGAGAAAAAGATATTCAACTTGCTAATTGGAGATTAGAACATGTCTTTTTTGTTCATTTTAATTTTAATCCAAACTGTGATTGGTTGTATAAAAGCTTCCTGTGCTGGGTTTTGGGTGTGATCATCCTACTGTGTGTGGATTTGATTTGTGACCACGGAGAACAGTAGAACACCTCTCAGTCCTCCCGTCCACTTCGACATCAGCAGTATCTTCTCACCGCTGCAGGCAACACAACCGCATTCTTTTATGTTTATGTCATTTGTGCGTTTAAAATTTTACGAGCGTCCAGCACTTTCATGCCCGATGCCGTTAATGCAGCTGTCATTGATTTTTGCTGTCAAAGTATTTCCAGCAGAGTCATCTTGTTTATGTGGCTGCAAGAAGCAAAGTGAAAACATCTTGCGGAGCTGCAGTCCGACCGCTCCTCACAACCGTAGTATAACCAAGAAAAGATAATGTTCTGTAAATCTCTGAATTATTCCTGTTTAAATGATAAATAATATACCTTTTCTATCTATAAAGAGTCTTTTACTGCTGATTTTTTAATCATATACAGCATTTTTTAAGGAGGTTTCCTATAAATCAAAACACAATTAATACATTTTTATTACATGCGAGGGAGGAAAGAGCACTTTCAGCCCTGAATTGTGTTTGCAGTCTCTATCTCAGGCTGCATAGAGCTCCATGGCTCTAATTATATATCTAATAATACCATTTAGAGCCTCTTACACTCAATCACTTACTAGGTGAGGTCATTTAAGTCTGTTTGTTCAGCGCTTCAATCTTAAAGGGGACATTGACATTTGGCCAATCAGCCTCCATATATGCTATATAGCCATTTCTTTACTAACATGTCACTGATGCTTGTGGGCTTATTGCCGTGCGTGCACGAGTGTATTGACATTTTCACACGTTTCCAACGCTCTCTTCAAATCGGAGCGAAGCCCTAAATTGTGTGAGTGTGTTTGTTATCAAATGACTCAGCTCCCCTTTGTTCTGTTTCTCTCCTCAGATTTGTTCAAATACAGATTTATAGACTGTAAACTGGTGAACAGCACGTTTATTCACAACAAGGAGGGCTGCATGCTCGACTTCAGCGACGACTTCAACAACGCCTACATGATATACTTTGTAAACTTCCTCGGCACGCTGGCGGTGTTGCCTGGCAACATCGTTTCGGCTCTGTTGATGGACAAAATTGGCCGTTTGAGGATGCTGGGTCGGTAAATCAAATCATTGCAGATAACTCTCTCGTGACTGTCGAGGCTTTAATTTAATCTAATCCTTGATTATGCCTCACAACAGCGGGATCGAGCGTCATATCTTGTGTCAGCTGTTTCTTCCTGATGTTCGGCAACAGTGAGTCAGGGATGATCGCCCTCCTGTGTCTGTTCGGGGGCATCAGCATCGCTTCGTGGAACGCCCTGGATGTGATAACAGTGGAGCTCTACCCCTCAGATAAAAGGTAACATGAGATGGACTGTCTTCACTGCTGTTGAGTGATAGCACACAGACCACAGATCTCTGTATATCAGTTTGTTTGTCCTTGTCTTCTTGTGTTCAGGACCACAGCTTTCGGCTTCCTGAACGCCCTCTGTAAGCTGGCGGCCGTCCTGGGCATCAGCATCTTCCAGTCCTTTGTTGGCATCACCAAGGCGGTACCTATCCTATTTGCCGCCGGCGCCCTTGCTGCAGGTAGTTTCCTTGCAACAAAGCTGCCTGAAACAAGAGGCCAGGTGTTGCAGTAATACAGATGATCACCAGGGGGCAGCGGTGTATAGCCGGAGTGTGTGCATGACAACTAGAGCCCAAACATCCCTAAAGAGCTTCAGCGCTGCCTGTCACACGCCAAGAAAACAGACTTCCATCCCCATTGTAAGCCCAGAATCCTTTGAAACATGGATTGCATCATTTGAAGTCTTTACCGACCGAAGAGCACACAGATGAAGAAATGAATACCAACACACGGTTTATTTCAGCTGGTACAAACGGAAACGTGCTGTTACAAAGCCCACAGATCTACAAACACAGTGTGGTCAAACGAAGAAATGAGACTGAAAGAAAAAAGCCATTTCTGGGGGAAGCTTGTAAAAAAAAAAAGATGTTTTCAAATATGACCTTGGTGTTTTTCCTTTCCTGTCTGTCCTCGCTGACTGGCTTGCACGGCTGCTTTTTAGTTTGCTGTGACGACACTGATACAACTCATTTGAAAAGATCTTAGAATAGTTTTCAGGGGGAGGGGTAGAAATGTATTTTCTCTCAAAGCGGCCCACGACCTTTGACCACTGCCGACTACAGCCAGACCCAGTGAGAGCTGCTACTGTCCACCAAATGATATTAAAACATTCCAGTGAGGGCGGCTGAATTTACACAGAAACAGATGACTTGTCCCTGCTTAGATCCAGTCCGCTCCTCCACTTATTGCCTCAATAAACAGACAGGAGGAGATGCATTTCATAGGATTCTCCGTTGTAAATGGGAATAGTTAGATCCAGTTTCTGAGTGTTCGGTGTTAAACGTCCAACCAGTGATTCTTCCTCCCTGTCGTTCAACCACACGGTGTTAACGTGAGCGCAGATTCTATCGCCTGAATTAGTTGTGCGAGTATGTGTGATTGCATGTGAGTGTTTGTCTTTGAGGAAATAGAGTATATTTATCCATTTTTATTCATTTATTTTCCAGTGATGAGCCAGCAGCAGAATGTACGAAACACATTTTAAGGCTTATTTAAAAAAAAAGATATCGCGGCGTATGATGATGCTTGAGATCACGCAGAAGCTCAGTGCTTGAATATCGTTTACAGTTGCATTTTTTTAGCATCACTGCACCGATTATTGTACATACATACGATATTTCCGAGCAAATATCGGCTCCATCCAGCGTGCAGAGCTGCGTTTGGCCTTAAAATGAGTCTCTAAACAAGCAATTAGTCATTTTATGTGATTATTTTAATTGTTTTTAATCACGTTTTGTCTTTTTCTGTTTGGGCTCCAAACAGCACACGGTGTACTTACAAGTTGTGATGTGACTTCACGATACTCATAAGCACAAGAAGAGGATTGATTAGTCAGTGTGACACAAAAAGAATATAAGAGATCAAGTTACATCTTTAAGGGCTCCTGTTCAGTCTTACCTTCATCTGTCCCTGAAATGTTGACTTAAGAACATGTAGACAGCTTCCAACACCCATGATGGGTTTGTGGCATGCTAAGAAATGAAGGTTAGAACATTGGACTCTAACAGGAACGCTAATTGAGTACCTTTATTTTGACATATCACTACTCACAGTGGATTTGATTTCTCCAAAAGTAGACGATAAGTGTGCTGACAATCAGTGTGTGCACGGCTGCAGCTGCAGCTGCTGCTGCTTCTGGTCCTGCTGCCACCCAGTGGTTGAACTGCGAGGTTGAGTGTGACGTTTGACGTCCTCTGGACTGTGTGTGTACGTGCATGTCGGCATGTTCAGGATGTTTTAAGCATCGCTCTGTAGATTAAAGGGATTATTTGTAAGGAAGCTAACGACCAAGATCCCAATCTAGCGCCGTTATATCTCCTAATCCCATTGTTTAATGTCTCACGCACAGGAATGAGAGTCGTATTAATCCTCACGTCAACCTCGCAGAGAAAAAAGCACATTTCGCAAAAACAATTTTTTTTTGTGTTGTCAAACCTGAGGATCAAATCTGCTGTTCATGTTCACACTCTTTTGCACACTTAATGAAATCAGTGTGTGTGTGTGTGTGTGTGCGTGCATGTGTGTGTGTGTGTGTGCGTGTGTGTGTCAGCTGACTGGAATGGTTCCGCCATGCAAAAAAAAGTCTGTCGCATATTTTTCTACTTTTTCCTCTTCCTGTATTTTCATCCCAGCGATGAATAAAGCTCAATCTGGGACCATGAAATATATTTACACTATGAGAGAAGGGACAAAAAAAACAAACAAACAAACAAACAAACAACGAATGCAATATAAGTAGTAAATTATTCAGTGTGTTGCTCTTCACGATAGACCCGGGTGCTCTTTTGCTGATACTATTCAGACTGCAAACAAAGAATCTCATTAAAGACACCCGCTCTCCGAGATGGTTATTTACAGGCGGACCGAAAGACGGAAAAGGATCATAACCTAAATTCACGAGGATGACTTTCCCCCCAGAATCCCTCTGTACTCAACCGATCGTGACGCATGTTTGTATCGTTATTGTCTGACTTCTTGGACGTCCTGTATGCCAGCTGTTTTTGTCCAAAGCAACGTTTTCATTGTTGTATGATGACATAGATTTGTTGCTTGCAGTGATTGTTCTTAAATCAAAGTGGGGTGAACTTGGTGAAGTTTGAGTACGTGTTCTGAATGTAAGTTAGTGGTGACTGTGCTCCTTGTTTACCTCCGACCCAGGTAACCTTTTTTTTTATTTTACATATATACCCCGAATTGCTGGAGGCGGATGTTTCGGGATGGTGCAATTGTCACAGAGACACGGCCGGCAAAGGGCAATACGCGTAGCTACGAGGAGAGGAAGACGTGTGTAGATGACATACAGATAGTAGAAGTTGTGTTTGAATGGGGGAAGAGTTTCCGCTTTTTGAGGAGGCCGGATGTTAAATCCACAGTTTATCAACTCATCCAAAGAGCGCCCTCTGTCAAACTGAATCTCCTGCCCAAAATGTAAAACTATTCAATGTTACTATGTGTAGATTTAATACAAATTCTCTATATATACATATGTGTAAAACTATCAAATGGGTCACTGGTTTGGGTTTTTATGTACAATGGCAGTCCGGTAAAAGGATAGAGGACTTTTTTTATGGCATGGTATCTGTCCACTTAACTCTTCAGAGCACATTACTGATGGATGGAATGAACGCTGGGAATATAAGGAGCGCGGCCATGCCAGAAAACGACTCCTTCATCTCCAGAGAACTGCAAGAATCCTCGGACCAAACGGAGTTCTGTGTTTCCTTTAGTTTGACTCCAACCTGTTTATTAAACCAGAACAGTTCTGTTCTAAATGTGAGTTCAATTCAAAAATCAATGTGCTGTGTGTAGATGTTTGTTTGTGCAAGTATGGACTTCGTGGAACAAAAGATCAAGGAAAACAAACGCAGAAAAAAAAAGTTCAATATGACAAAAAATCTATCGTGTGTTGTCTTTGTGTTTTGTAAATGAAGACTGAACATCTTGGTAACTTCAGTATTTATTACTTCTGGATATTGAGAATATTTTAGTGATGCTGAAAAGGTGCTGTAATTATTTTATGTGAGAGTTGTTCATCATGCTGGGATTTGCACGTCTGTGCCGTTCATCCAGTTCTGAGAAAATGATACGTCATGGAAATAAAAAGAAAAGTGTGGATTGTGTTGCAAAGCATGGACTCAATATTTAGAGGGAAACATCCACTTTACAGTATTTAAATAACATCTTGTTCTTTAATTGTGAAAATATGTACCGGTAGTACACTGTGTGACTACTTATTGTTTGTGGACAGAGTTTGATATGTACGTTAGTATTTCACATTAAATAACCAGTGAAAAAATATGGATATGCAGGATTTACGCATCCAATTAAAAATCTAATAAAGGCCAAAACAGTTTTATCCATAAAACATAAAAGCTATTCAATTAAATGAATTTCCATCAAAGGATACTTTGTCCTGGTCCTGCGGCCCCCTGCTGGATGTTCCAGACGTCTCTGCTCTGCAGGTGTGTTCCCTGATTCAAATGAAGGGCTTGTTAGCAGGCTTCTGCAGAGCTTAATGAACATTTATTGGAATCAGGTGTTGGTGCAGGGAGACGTGTAGAACAAGTTGGAGTAGAGCATGTTCAGAACTTCTTGACACATTTTCTACAGCTGAGTTAAGTTTACTTCACTTATTAGCCTGAACTTTAACACATTCACCTCTTGTCCAGTTTGTATTAGTGTCCAGAGGAGTATTATGCCCTCTAGTGAAATCAAACTATCCCACAATGCATTGTGAATAGTGCACAAACACAAACGAACTGCGCCGTCATTTTGCCATCAAACTCCCTTCATAGTGAGAAGTTAATGATTGCAGACAACCGAAGTCTGAAAACAGCTTAAAGGCTGAAACACTCGTGCCTCAGGGAGGAAGTTTATGCGGCAGAGTGCAGATCTTTACTGAGGAAATTAAACATTGTGGAAAAAAAAAAAAAGTTTTGTAAACCTCATTAGAGTTACTCCCAAACAAAGAAACCCAGAAGTGGAGGAAAACTTTTATTCAAAACATCTGCAGATCGAGCTCAGAGCCGTTTGCTGATCACATGATGGGGAAACACGCGTAGAGAGCGATGCCACACTGGTTGTGTCTGTTCCGAGCCATCTTGATGTAGCCTTCATCTCCATAGCTCGTGCCCCAGCTGAAATTGAAGCATATTTTACATCATATAACTGAATAATTTACTTCTCCAATAATCCAAAAATATCCACAACCGACCTGTTCTTGACCAGCCAGTAATCATGTCTCCTCTCGGTGCCGTAGCCCACAGCCAGAACACCATGATTCACGTTATGGGTGCACGTGTGGTCCCTGTAAACACCTGTTGGGCCCCGATGACGGTGTGCATGAAAAGCAGAACCAGATCATGTCAAATAAAGATTATCACTTCCTCTACAGCGACAGTAAACACTTGATAGACATGTTTCATAGATGTGTCCCTTATTTTAGATCCTCACCATGGCGGTAGAAGACAAATTTGGGTCTTGAAGCATCAATGGCTACAGAGATGGGCCCGATGTTTGCAAGCGCTGACTTCAATGCAGATTCACTCCCCTTCGGTACGAAGGCAAAGCCTGAGCAGTTCGCAGCCCGAGACTGGGTGTTGTACTTGCACTGTCCACGCTGAGAGGAAAGCAGAAGGAGTCACTATGTGTTAATGCAACTATAGTTGAGCTGAAAGTCACATGCAGGTGGCTGAACTCACCCTTCCTAAGTAGGGGTAGGCTGCATCAGAGTCGATTCCTTTGTTTTTAATGACGTATTGAAAGGCGTTGGACATGAAGCCGCCGTTGCACCCGTGGTTGCCGTATCTCAGGGAGCAGTCCACCAGGTTCTGAGGGCTCAGGGACGTGAGGGTGCCCGTCTTCTTCTTCAGTTGTCCTTCCAGAGCACCGACGGCACTGAAGGCCCAACAAGAGCCACAAGAGCCCTACGAGCGACAGGAGGAATCACCCATCAATATAATGTCCGTAGAAATACAGCCGCATGTCAACTGGCAGATGTCACACACAACCTCACCTGCATTTTAACCTCAGTGACCAGGCCTTTGGTCCTCCAGTCCACTGATGGCGGTGGGATGCCTACGTCCCAGCTGACGTTGGAAGGACTCCTCTCCACGTCAGTGGGCGCAACCGTACCGGTGAGTGCGTCAGTGATCTCCTCGATAGTCTATAAATTAAAGATTAGAGTTCTTTCTGCATCTTTCAATGCTTCAATTTGTCCTGTGGATAAACATTGTGGTTCAGTCCCTTGAGAACTTTCAACCATCCTACTTGTACGTCTGCACGGCTTCATGAGACACCTGCAAAGTGGTTTAGGAGATAAAGTAGTGATGTATCCCGCTGTAGCCGCCTCACCATGTCTCCCAGGTGGTTCATCGCCATCTCATAGGTGTGCAGGCCCAGCGAGGTTTCCAGGTTGTGGAGATTTATCATTTCCAAGTTCTCTTCCCAGATCCGCCTGCGACCCAACTCTTCAATCTGGGAACAAAGCATGAACACGAAGGTGATGCAACAGCTGATGTTGCCTTTTGTTGTCATGGGAATTCTCTTAACAAGAAAATGGAGATGTATATATAAAAAGGGTTTACCTGATGAGGATACACTTTCTGGTGCATCTTCTTCCACAGCTCCCAGTGTCGATCCAGATCCAGGCTGATAACGGCCGTTGCACATCCACACAGGAGGGTGAAAAGCAGGCTCCGATACATGTCTGGTCCTGTGGGGAGAGTCAAGAGAGGACAAATGTTTATCAGAGATCAACACCTCCAGCTGAAAGCAATTAGACAGGAAATTAAACACCATGTACGTCATGTAAAGTGAATGTTAAAAAAAAAAAAGTTACATTCACTGGCAGCATATTGAAAGTTCTTATGTTTTGGCAAATAATTTGAATATTTATAGTCTCCTCGAGGACTCTAAACTCCACCAGCAGGCCTGCTACCAACATTTGTCTCATTTGAGTCACGCAAGTGTAAACACAGAACCATCTGTGGCAGATAGATCACGCAGATAACAAACCACTGACACGCAACCCACCTCAGCAGGAGACAATGAGGGGAAATCCAACTTCAGGCTGGAAGAGTCCCGTATTTATGAAGCATGCTGCCTGCACACCTGCAGCTCATCAGCGGCGGTTAGGTTCCATTCTGCTCCAGCTCCTGCTGCACCTGCTGCCTCGTACCATCGCTACTGCTGCTACGTCCAACGACACGGATCCTTCCTGCACCCTGATTACTACTTTTAGCCAATTTGTCAGTTCGGTGTGTGTTCAATAAAGTCGACGCGAAGTTTGAACACAAACATTAAAGAGTCAAAGGTCAGGTGAAGGCCGAATGCTCTCGTCTTTATATTTTATAGATTCTTTTCAAACTAAAAGTAGTGAGTGAAAACTGTGAAGCCTGATGAGAATAAAGGTTTCATAACTTCATGACTCTGGAAAATCATATTTCTTCAAGTGAACATTTTTAAACGGCCCCTTCTACTTATTATAATGATAATATTTAATTTCCAAGCTGCCAAATGACTCACAGAGCGAGTAGCTTAGCAACGTAGACGTTTCTACATCTTTGTTTTTCTTTTTGTGGAATCCAAATATGTAAAGTGCACTTCAACACTCAGAAAGTAAAATCTTTAGAGATCTCCTCCACACACACGCACGCACGCACACACGCACGCACACACGCACACACACACACACACGCAAAGTACTCTAATTAATGTAATTGCTCTCTGACATGATTGTTGCAGAAGAAAATATTACATTAAAATCCTTTAAAATGCCGCCCACTCCTTCCACATCATTAAAAACTTCCAAAATATATTTATTGTAGTCCATCAACCTTTATTCTGATAAGAACATGCTCTCTTCTTCAAGGTCCACCAGAATACAGAATATTTTTTTTTTTAAAAAGCAGCAGAATTGACAATAAACAGTTAAAACAACAGTATTTGCAGTATGCAGTTTGTATATACAACACTCATCATTCAGAGAACCAGAAGATGGTCAATAAATAGCATGCAGAGTTGTTCCCTTCTCACCATCCCTGTCTCATATGATACACAAGAAGCCGTCTGCAGTTCTCAGCTGCACAGTCGATGTTATAAATGGACACCTGACCTCTGCTATCCCATTGAATAACCTCCCAGGTTAACTTCACAGTGTCGGGTAGACGGCGAGGCTGGCGATGCCACAGAGATTCTTCTTGTTCCTCGCTATTCGAATGAAGCCTTCCTCTCCCCACGCAGTCCCCCAACTGGAACACACACATGCACGAGGAGTCAAACACTTCACTTCTATCACTTTACAGGTGAATTCTGTTCTGCCAAAACAGATAAATGTACCTGTTCTTCACCAGCCAGAAGTCTTGTCCTCTGTCTGTACCGTAGCCGACAACCAGAACGGCATGATTTATTAACTTTGGGTTACAGTTGGATACGTTGTATAAACCTGAAAGAAGGTTAATGACTCGTTAAAGTAGCTGAGGAAGTAAAATGCAAATGTGACATCGTCTGACAACTAAATTAAAAATCATTACATGTAAATTTGTCGTTCAGCAGACGCCTTCATACCGTTATGTCCTTCTGCGGTTCCAAATTTAATGATGCAGAAGTAAAGCTCATTAAACATGACATTGCCCTAAATTGGAGATGTAGTTTTCAAGACACCAAAAAAATGAATGCGTCAATGGACCAAAACCAGAGTTTCCAAAATAGGAACCATTCAAACTGTGCATAAAAGATGAGGATTGCCAAGTGTCACCTCCTGTGTAGAGATGGAAAGATGGAAGCATGGCGTTCACAGCCACGGCGACCGGTCCCACTGTTGCCACGGCAGCCTGCAGACTCTTCTCGTCTCCCTGCGGGAGGACGCGGGACGTGGAGCAGTGGCCAGCCTTTCCCTTCACGGAGTAGCGACACTTCCCATTCTGCAAACAGACATTCAATTTACATACGTGTTTACATACATGTAGGACTCATCTTGTATTCATTTACTGAACTGTGTTCATTTTCTAGGCAGCAATCAAATCCTAATATTAAACCTCTTATTTAACATGCACATTATTCATGTCATCACACTGCATAAGTGCAGCGTCGATATGAATATGCTGATTTAAATTCTTACACCAACTCAGCTAAAATCAGATCTCACTTACAGACTGACAATTTGCATGATGTCATCATTTACATATATGTTGATGACACTGTGTCGGAACTAGAGAGACAAGGAAAGAAAGAATGCACATTTTCTTTCCAGCTGTTTGGATAGATGTGGAGGTGTTGAGGATCACCTGGTGTTCGTAGGGGTAAAACCTCTCTGAGTCGACGCCATTGTTGTGTATGATGTAGCTGTAGGATTTAGTGATGTAACCTCCTCTGCAGCCGAAGTTTCCATACTTGGTGCTGCAGTCCACCAGGTTCTGCGGGCTCAGCGGCACGAGGACCCCCGTGTGCTTCTTCATCTGGCCTTCCAGCGCCCCCAACGAGCTGAAGGCCCAACACGACCCACATGACCCCTTATAAAGAAGCCATGACGTTATCACGTTCATCATCGGGCGGATTTCAAATGACTGCTCAGATTGCTTACTTGGTTCTGGACGGGACTGACGAGGCCTTTCCTCCTCCAGTCCACGCTCGGAGGTAAAGCTGAGCCACCCGCTTCCTTAAAAGTATAATTTCTGGAAGGTTCAAGCTCCTCAAGCTTCAAACCATTCATCTTCTCATTGATCTCCCCAGCTGTCTTAAAATAAAAACATATGAAATAGCACCCTACTTACATTTTGCAGTTAAACATACGTCTATAAAACAGACGTATAAAAGCTCAAGTAGTATTTTAGCAATATAGGAAAGAAGGTTTGCACCTTGAAGATGGAGTTCCACTCAAATGTATGTTTGCATTCAACTGTTAAGCAGCTTTCCCAGACACTTTATATAATTTACCCAGTGCACATTTAGATTAATCAGATTATATAGAGGAAGATTAGAGCCGTTCTTTAGGTTAGGGATTAGATTAATCCTACAGGGTGCAGGTTTAATAACAGTGTTGACCATCTTGGTCCAGCTAAAGGACTTCAGGCTGTGATGTTCGGCATTAGTCTGTACGACGCTGCTGATACGTGCAGATAAATATCTGTCATGCAGTTTGCATCCACCAGAGGTCTCTTGGATACACGGACGTCCAATATAGTGGGAGGATCGAGCTCCAGTCACTCCAGTTCTGCTACTGCAATTTGTAGGATAGATTGTATTTATCAGATTGTTTTCTGAAGCAAGAGAGGTCCAAATTTGACGAGCTTCAACCTCAATAGCACCAAGAGGTCTGTTGGTAATTAAAAGAACTTTAATATGGATTCTGAATTCAATAGTGAGCAAGTGAAGAAGACTCCAAATCTAAGTCATGTGTCCATTAAAGTGATGAATAACTTGAGTCAGGTCTGATCTGTCACTCAAAAGGCGGATTTAGAAACACAAACTGCTGCTTTGAGGAAGAATCCTACCATGTCAGCGAGCTGGTTCAGTC
>CAAKHC010018783.1:67967-92118 GCA_901007825.1 Macroramphosus scolopax
AGAAAAGAAAGACTGATTGAGATGCCGTTATATTGATTATCAATTCATCCGCTTTCATCATTTGAATCACAGTTACCCAATTTTCACCCTATTCTGTTATTTTATAAACCAAAAGTTTTATATATACATATATCCAGTATATATTGTGTTATTGTTATACCAAGAGCAGCAACGTACTCACCACTGGGTGTAACATATATATTTCTACCAAAAGATTTAATTTAGATTTGTCCAAAAACAATTATGAAAGTTTAAATCAGTCATTAAAAGTATGAAATTACAAATTGCATCCGTTTCAAGACAATTTGTAAGCAGCAGGATGTGAATCGTTAACTTAAATGAGCAAATAAAGGATGTCAATCTAATCTGAATCTCCTTCATGAACAAGTCAAGCTGAAATCTCAAGGAGTTTCGAAGGGATTATGTTGTTGCTATGGCAACTTCTTTAGCTCTATTGGTGCATGGCAGCGTCTCAGTGATTTCCGGTTTCCATACAAAAATATTCATGCATGTTTCTGTTATAAATAAATGTATGTGAATGAAATAACGCTTTAAATATGAATTAAAATGGGACATTTGTTAGGTTTAAAGTTTTTTCTGAACTCTGTTTTGCACCGGATGTACCTCGACTCCACCGGATGTTGGGTTCAAGAGAAGCTAGCGACTATTGTTAGCGGTTAGCTGCCGCCGTCTGATCTGACAAACATTACTGTATACAATACGGGTCGAAAGCACAATAGCCTCAATTTGAAGCCTGCACCTACGTTATCTAAATATGGATACCAGCAGGTAATTTGATAAACCCAGTAAGTCACCGAGTTCCCAATAAATACCCTAAATTGGGTGTACAATTGTTAGCATACCCTGTCGTTAGCATTGTTTAAAATACAACAAGCATGAGTCTAGCAGATCTTCGCGAACCCCGAAAGACTGCGGGGAACCGCATGTCAAAGTTACTCGACGCTGAAGAAGAGGACGAGTTCTACAAGACTACTTATGGAGGCTTCAACGATGTGAGTAATTAAATGGAAAGAACAAACTAGCATTAGCTCCCAGCTAGTTTGCATTGGTGAACTCAAGCAAAGCAAGTTGCCTTCATATGTTTATGTCACATAAGATTGCAATTGACGGAGATTATTCTGTCAATAGTTTATTAAAGATTCAACGAATACCTAATTTATCTGTATAATCCGTAAGTAAGTTAAACTTAGTTTTCACAATATCGTCATCGCCATACCTGCATATCACGGAGCTTAACATAGCAACACAACACTACATTACATGATACATTTTTGAACTAAATTATTCACCCATTTTTTCCTTGCAGGAATCAGGAGATGATGAGTATCATGGAGAACATTCAGACACAGAGGATGAGGTGGACAGCGATTTTGACATTGACGAGGGGGATGAACCGGACAGCGACCAGGAGGACGCTGCACCAAAGAGGAAAAGTCGAGTTGTTACCAAAGCTTACAAGGTAGAGAGTCATTTCTGCAGCTGGGATCAAGTTTCTGCATTAAGGAGTGAATTCAGTTAATCTTCATCAGTCTTTATTCTGTCCCACATAAATGGTCATGGTCTTGAGATGTGAGCATGTATTTGGGAACTGACCTCATTAACAAGGAAAATGTTCATTTAATGATTTATTCAAAGCAAATGATGACATTTGTTGTTGCTTTTATCTCTATTTTTTTTTGTATATGATTTTTGGACAATATATTGGTGCATTTGTGCACATTACCTCAATGCAGCCGCCTTTTACTTTGCTGCCCTGTACAGGTGTTAACTGGTGGCATCCTCTCAACAGCACCTAAAGAAGTAGAGAGAGTTATTGATCGAGCTTTGCCACTACAATGTCACTTGTGGCTTTGAAATTAGGGTCACTAACTGCCATTCTTTTCCTTTTTTTTTTTAGAAAAGCTCCCTGTCATTTTGATGTTTTATCATCTATTGAATGAAATAGTTTTCATTTTACTCTGTTTAATCCAAAGGAACCTATAAAAGTTGCCAAGCCCAAACCCAAGAGACCCTCTGAGGAAACGAAGAAACCTGAGAGAACTAAAGTGGAACTCAAAAGGCGGATTCCACAAGAATTTCAAGATTTTGCTGAGAGTAAGATTGCCAAAATCCTCCCTCAAATACCTTCACACAGTTTTGTAGACACCTTTCTTTAAATCAACTAAACGTGCCTCTTCAATTTTTCTCAAACACAATAAGAACATGATGATTACTTCACAACTGCATCAGAAAGTGAATGATGGAAAGTGAACATGGACTCTTTGTTTGGGTTATTTGAATTGCATTCCTTTATCTTCCTGTAGCTCGAAAGTCTGTGCGACAGTCCACCAGTGAACATACCCGGAAGACCAATCTGCGCCTGCAAGAGCGTCAGGATGCCCCTCGGCGACGGAGAGGCGCCCACCGTGACCGGCCGCTAACCCAAGATGAACTGCTGGCTGAGGCCAAGATAACAGCTGAGCTCAACATTCGATCGCTAGGTATTAAAATGCTGCAGTTTTTACGGCTTTGAGCTTTTAAAGAACTACACCAACCTTCAGGAGTTTAGTCAATTCTTTTTAAAGTAAAACAGTGTTTCCCATAGAATTAGCTGTGGAGGTTAGCAACTGATGGGGTGGGGGGAATTTAATGAAAGCTCAGAGAGAGATCGAGAAACACCGGGGCACAGAGAAGCTGAATGAATCCAAGTGCTATGTCCGTGCATGTAAAATATCCAATGTGTCTGCATCTTCTAAGGACGAGTTGTATGCATGTACGATTGTCTTCCTGTACTTTGGGCCGAATGTTTGACCATGTGATTGTGTCTGTAGAAAACTATGAACGTCTGGAGGCCGACAAGAAGAAACAAGTCCACAAGAAACGGCGTTTTGAAGGCCCCACCATCCGTTATCATTCCGTCCTGATGCCCCTCGTCTCTCACTCGCTTCTAAAAGAGGAAAATGTTGATGTCGAAGGGTACGTATTATCTCCCACCGGACTTCCGAAATCCTTCGGCAGATAGAATCCTGACCTCTCTTTACCACTGTATATATTTTTTTATTTTTGCTTGATTTAATCTGCTCAGTGGAAAACTAAATTTCGCTTGAGATGCTTTGGCCATATAAGTATTTAATCCCTTTTTAGATTATTTTATACCCAAACATTATATGCCCAAGATTACTAGTTATGTAATTTGGTTTGGTGACTTATTACGTATAATCATTTTACTTGACCTCTTGTTCCTTTTAATGTGCAACGTGCAAAAATAAAAAAACAAACCGGAAGACAGAGAATCATTGACGCATTTGATCTTTTCCCAAAGGTTGGATCAGGATGTTCCTCAGACTGCCCCAACAAATCCCACCACACCCTCCCAGCAACCTGCCGGAGGCTTGTGCTCTCGAACCTACATAACATTCAGTGATGACGAAGCGTTCGAGGCATCTTTTCCGTGCAGGTCACAGTCAAGTCCTCAGTGTCCTGTACAGGAGGTTTGCCCCGTAACCCACAAGGCTGCACTGTATAGAGACCCAGTTACTGATATTCCTTACGCCAACGCACGAGCCTTCCGGATCATCCGAGAAGCGTACCGCAAATATGTGGCTGCCCATGGATTTCCAAACACCTCGGAAGTGACAGGACTTGACTCCTCTGCACATAAGGGCACCCGTCAGAAGATGGTTGTCAAGCAGAGCTCTGTTTGAACATTGATTGGTTTCATCGAAGTATTTGGAAATAGGTTGGTATTTTTCTAAATTTCCATTTAGTTCAGGGAGTGACTGTATTAAGAGGATAGACACCCACCAGCATGACCCGCTTTCATCACCATTAACCCGCTGAAAATGTTGGAATTGGCCCCAATTTCACAATCGTTGCATCTGTACAAATCAGTTGTTGCAGTTTCTTAAACTATAAGCCTTGCCTATCACGTCTATGTGACGTTCACTTTGTATATTAATACCTAGAATTACAATTCCATGTTAAGTGGATAACATGTTTTGTTTTGATAAACTTTTTTACTGTTAATATTTTGGGTTCAACAAATGGGCAGATTTCTCAACGAAAAAATAAATACTTGAAATAAATATGAATGTTTACTTTTTCAATGACGTCTGGTCTGTAAAACATTTAATAAATATCACAGCTGCACTATACGAACTGCTTAGGAACAGTTCACTCAAAACACCGTCTAGCCGGTTATGTTCATTTTTATCTGTAGTCTTGTAATCTGTGATGCACTCCATGATTCGTAATCCACCCTAATTCTACTGATAATCTTTTTTTTTAATCTTGATTTTCTCAGAAGATGCATGACTATTTCCTTTAAAAAAAAACGTAAGATAAATTTGAGGAAGGCTGGGCTCATCCCTCACGTGGTGATTTTATCTGTGAAATTAGTGTGAAAGAAAGGTATGAAACTGGCCAATGCTAATATTTAATAGACTAACAAGCATTGAAATATTTGAAATTGAAAGCAGACTTTTAATGTCCCCAGTCGGTTGAACTCTCATCGGTGTGGAGATTGAAGCCAAAACAGTAACTGGAGCCAGGAAGACAGTTGTCTGCTGGTTGTGTAGCTATTCATGTTCCTGGTTGATAACAGAAGATTGTTCCAGCATGACTGAACAATCCTGCTGTGTTGATCCCTCCAGTACATTCACATGTTTTCTATGTTTATTCACAGAGCAAAAGCTTCCACAACTGAGTACTTGACTACCTGAATGCCTTTGACCCCCACAAACACTGAACAAGATCCACTCCTCTACACGGTGTCCAATAAATTTGTTCATCCCAGCCTGCCTGTTACATAAAAGCCTACTGGGAAACAAAATAATGAGTCACAGATTTTAAGGGTAAAAATCACACCCCTGAGATAGAACAGGTCCGTATCATTATTTCTATAATTAGGAGAAATGTCCTTTTTTTTTTGTTCTGCTGGTAAAGCAGACCCTCACTTCTTATGCAGTTTCAGGGAAACGTCCTGCTAAGTCTGCTTCAAAGTGAGTTGAGCCCTCAGCAGATGGTTCATTCAGAATTTTCACCTTTGCAGGAGTGCTCCCAATATTCTGGTTTGACGTTGCTGCCAACAGTTTGGCACTCAGGCGGATTTTCACATGCTGTTCCTTTCTTGTCCATGATGTTGTGGAAGCTCAGCATCTCTCTGGCTCTCCACCACGGCTTTGTTCTCTGCTTTTAGTGACCGTGCTGGTGATGTAATAAATGTCTTCTCTCCATTGACATCCCTGTAACCAACAGCTAGTGTTTGATGGTGCAGGAAGGACATAATGCATTTCTCATTGTTTCATGAAGAGTCCATGTCTCTCATTCAGAAGCTCAACAACCGCACCCTCTTCATATGTTCTTAAAACATATGATTGAAAATAAAATTATTTTCATAGATCAATTTAGAGCCTGAGTTGAACTACCAGCTGTGTCCCTAGTCTTTACTTAAGTTCTAGACAGATGCATGTAGTAATTTGAAAAGGTGGGGGAATAAAGCCATTTGTTTACCTTGCAAGGCAGCGGGATTCTCACAACATAACCCAAGAATCCATCTTGCCAGGCTTGAATTTATCTGCTGGTGAACCGGATTGTTTTGTACCAATCAACATTCAGGTTGACACTAGCTGTGGCTTCTAAAGAGGTCTTGGATGTCACGAAAGCATCGGTTAAATCCGAGCTGGTGTCTATCTTCATCCAAGGACGAACAAAGAATGTCCCAGAAGATAGTCTGTGAGATGATGATAGACTGATGGTTTATCCAATCACCTGCCAAGTAGTAATTGCCTGCCCTTTTTTCCAAACAGATCAAAGGAAACGTCCCTGGTGGTTCTGTTTAACAAACCATCTGGCGTGTCAAGTTTGTTGCATCCATTCCTGCAAGTATGTCATAATGTAGTTACATCAAACATGCTGCAGCAACGAATGCTAAAAAAAATAATGCTGTTAAAAACACAATGACTGCTTAAAGAAACAAGTAAATATCCAGTTCAAACGAGGACTTTAATCTAGTGTGCAGGAGCAAAGATCAGGCGTCTCAACTGACGCCGAGGAAATGTGTTCTCTGTCCCGGCCTGTCATGATGCAAACTACGCTGGTGAAGAAAAGAGCAGAGGCGGATTAGCCATCTGGATGTCTTGCTGGAGGGCCGCCGGACAACCGACCTTATCTTGCTCTCACTTAGTCATATGCTGAGTTGATAGCCAGACTGATTGTACTGTGAATTCATTATGACAGTCTGCCCTGCGGATGAACACGGACAGACAGAACAAACATAATCCCTCCTGGCGGATGTGACCAACCACCACAAATTGATTTCATCTATTCAACAGCAGAGTGAAAGTCAGTGCAAGTATTAGTTATGCTAACGGTAGCATTCTGTGACGCTTCGAGTCCAGAATAGGTCAAAACAAAACATTGAGAGATGGCTGGCGGCGGTTTGCAAAGAGACACATCGCCTCAAATTATTGTAATTTCCCTCAGGATATAATCCAGCACAGTTTGTACACACGTCCTGTGCAAAGTCAACGACATATTTTGTTAGTCAAATCTGCACTGCGCTGGTGTCTTCAACATTGTTTTTATAAAGATATCAAAAATACATAAAAGGACTTGGAGTCGTTATGGTGTCACTTTACATCTTTCACCAGCAGCAGGAAGCTCATTGGGAAAGGGAATTTATTTAATCATGCCTTTTCCCTTCCATCAACGTCAATACTTGTTCTTTTGAAAGCAGCCCACACGCTGTGCCCCTTGCCTGGGCTTAGAAAAAAAATCATTCATTCAAAAATAACAAGTTATCCCTCTGAGCGATGATGATGAATTCAACGTCAGGCCGAGCCGACGTCTCTAGTGGATAGATGGATGGAACGTATGCGGTTGACATATTTAGCCGGTAGTGGTTCAGAGGCAATATAATCTAATCCTCATTTCATCTGCAAACACAAAATTCTGAAAGCTTTGTCTCCCACATACTGCACAGTACGTATGGTACCAATTGAACAGTTTTCAGAACAGGAAGAGAGGGAACTGCATTATCACTCGTTCTAGTGTGGTAGTTGCCATGGAGACGAGTGTAGGTGGTGTACTGTGCTGTACTCTGTGCTGTACTTCTTCCCTTGTCCTCTCCCCTCTTCTGTTGCCCACCCTCTCTGTTCTGCTATCTGCAACGTCCCCGTACCTTTGAATCCTTCATGTTTCCTCAAATCTTTCCGATCAGCATTATTTTCTCCGGGATTTGCCTCGCTGCGTCACGCAGGTCGGACGGTTGGAGCCTTAAATCATGCGTCAAATATCGACAAAGTTGAACCTGAACATTAAATTGCTTCTCATGATGTTTGTTTTGTGGATTCAATCCATCAAACCGTATTTGTATAGAACCTTTCAGACAAGCACAGGGCACAATGTTTTAGATGTGACCAGATTGTAAGTGAAATCCAGCAGTCCAGCCTGCTGCAAATCAAAGCATTCAATAGTCTCTGTGTCAGTCAGAGGGAGGAATTATCACACTTATTCTTGAGGTGATAAAAAGCAGATATGGTGACGAAACTCCTCTTGAGACCTCACTGAGGTGTCTCACATGCTGGTTTACTGCATATGTACATCAACGGAATTTACTTGTGTCTGATGTTGTTATTTACTTCAGTTTCATCCTGGTTTTAAGATGTTTTGTGACATCCACACAATAATATCCGTAATACAATTAAAAATGGAATCAATTGGTCCTGCTTGAAAGGAGACGCAGCAACAGGTCACCGGGGGCAACATGCCATCGTCATTACTATGAAACGAGCGGACACGTCTCCTGAAGTCCCTGATGTGTGAGAAGTGTTAATAAAAAGAAGTGGCCCTAAAACTGATCATTAGGAAACCCTGAAGGGTTTCTATGAGGTTCTGGAAGAGATCATAAATTCCATCTCTTCATTAAATCCTCCGGTTTTTCACACATCGCAATGCCACCGATGTAATAATAATAATTTCAGCACATAAAGGCTCGTCCTCATGTTCCTGGGTTGTGCACAGATTTCTGGAAGCTGAACGTAACCCTGCTCTATTGAGCATCTGTGGTTAGTGGGAATATCCGTGTACTCTGCACAGCTCTTGTGGAGGAATGAGACAACACTCCAACAGCCTCAATCATTAATCATACTAGTGTAAATTCTTTGAACCGTAAGTACATAAAATGTTTATCAGTCTTAGGTGTTGTGGTTCTTTTTTGATTAGCGTATTCATAGATTCTTCTCGGACCATCCAAGACATGCTTTGTCAACCTCTTCTTTTTTGCAAACCAGCTTATTCTTTTATCAGTTTCCATGGAGATGTATCTGTGTGTGCATGTAAGTGAAAGATTGAGTGAGGGTTGCAAGTGAAAGAGTAAAGAGGTGTTACACGTCTGTTCGTCTGTCTGTCCGTCAGCAGGATTATGTAAAAATCAACAGGACGATTTTCATGAAACTTGGTGGAGACGTTGAGGAAGCGCCGAGGAAGAACGTGTTCGCTTTGGAAGCGGATCCAGTTCTTTTTTAAATGGTGCATTTATATAACGCCTTTCTATGTGAACGCCAATCAGAGCGCTGTGCAATGTTGACTCATTCACCCATTCACACTAACATCCATACACACCGCTGGCACACACGTTGCTATGTGAACACATTCACCCACGTCCATTCACTGGTGACACATTTAGCGGGTTAGGGGTTCAGTGTCTTGCTCAAGGGCACCTCAACACGGTCTCTGGAGGAACCCGGGATTGAACCTTCTGATTAAGGGACGAACCCTCCACCTCCTAAAACATGCCCAGACATTTTTGCATTCACCTTCTTTAACAATGGGATATTTGGCTTTTCCTTACATTTTCGGGTAATATTTCGGGTAACATGAAATGAACCTTTATGAAAAGCAAAGGTGGTCATATGAAGGACTATGAGCGAATCCTTATAAAAGTTTTAAGAGTGGGCTCTTGGCCTTGGCAGAGTTATACGCTCTGCCGAGTGCCCTTCTCGTTCTATAAATGTATTCCTTGCTCATCATCCAAGTTCTTGTATACGCTTTATCAATCTCTTCTTTTTTGCAGACCAGCTATTCTTTTATCAGTTTCCATGGAGATGTGTGTGTGTGTGTGTGTGTGAGACTGTGTGTGTTTGCAAGTGAATGACTGAGTGAGGGTTGAGAGTAAAAGAGTGGCGCTGTGTCTCTCCTGTCTATATTTTTAAAGACTGCATGTGCCATCAGTCAGGCAGCGTCACAGCTTACAGTTTGACGTGCAGGCACATTCCTGATGTTTGCGGCCTCCTGTCCAGTTGTAGATTCTCTTCTCTGACTTACTGTACATCTGCTGTGTGCAATTGAAATGCACCTTCAAGCCTAATAAAATGATCACTGTAAAACCTGCACAAACTCCAGTTGTTTTTCATGGTAATAAACGCCCGTATGCCTAAAGAACAAATCACTGTAATAACTGGGAAAACAAACCAAATGTTCCCCTGCTTTCCATTTAATCTCATCGTCGGTGCATTTTTAAAAGGTCGAACCTTTCATGATTCATTCTGAGCGATATTACCATTTGAACAAGGTTGCTATCGCTCATATTTTATTTTTGAGTCCATTTTTAGATCTGGTATTAACCCCCGATCACATGTTTGTGATACAGAAACAGAAAGAAACCCTCCAACCAGTTGACACCTTCTTTATCAGGTATTTATGTAACGCCGCCTTTATATACAGTAAACCCGTGAAACGATCTGTGACACATTCACGATTTTAACAATTAGCAATACACGTTTATGTAACATGTTTACTTAGCAGGTATAAAAATAAAAATCCTAGGAACAATTGCTGTTGGCTCCACACTGCTGCACCTTTATTGGCAGTTATGCTAGATTTATTTCCAGAATAAAGCAGATTACAGACTATTAACATCCAAATGAGTCATGCATTTGATTTCTTCTGTGAATATAATAGTTTTTTTTTTCAACATTAAAAACCAATTAAGCACCCGACGAGATGAGTCTCCACTTTTTTTTCCTGAGTTGCTTACATTATCCCTCCTTTTGGCGATGAAGAAAACCTAATTTAGGAACAAAATACACAATCCCCATCTTGTGCACTCCAAACTTAGTTAGTAAAATCCAGTGTGTCTCATCCAATTTTCTTCCTTTCAGTAAGAAAATGTATTTGTTGTGTTACTGTGCCTCTCCTGCAGCTCCATCCTTCTCTCATACTAAAAACTGACAAACATAAAGGGGCACTCAACTGGTTTTACACATGAGGATCGGTGTACTTGTTATGGGGAGTACGACCCGGCATGTGGAAACGGTTGCATAATTTCCCTCTGTGGGCTTGGAGGGAGCGTGTCAATGTATGAGAAAATTACCCTGGTTATGTCATAGTGATGTCATCAGTTATCTCCATTTGGCCTTGAATACACCTCTTTGATAGGAAGCCTGCATTGCAAGTGTGCACGTCGTTTGAAGGATCCTCACTTGACAGTACAAGCAGGAGAAACCAACATGATAACTTATACGATTCAATATTAATTTGGGCACACGAGTGGTGCGTCTCTTTCTATCTTTTAATATGTGCATATATCCTGTTTGAATTAACTTGAATGGCTTCGCTGCATGTGCATCAGATCCATCCATGATTGCCAGAGCAGATGCTGAGACAGGAATATCACTGAAGTAACAGATCTACACTTGTAGAAGTGATAATTCCCATATGGCAAAACAACTGTTAGCCAAACCGATGCCATGCAGTGATTCGGGAGCTTGACGGACCCTTTAGGGAAGTGGCTGCTTTAGTTTATTGTGACTCCAACCTTGGATCCATCACTTAGCAGACCTCGTCCTGTGTCTTGTTATTACACACCTGCTATTTCTGGCCATCCATCCTCGTCTGTATGTAAACATACTAATAACTACACACAATAAATGACTTGTACTACTGTCTCTAGTATGTAAGTGATTTTGCTGTACTTCATTGGAAGGCATCGCTCCACCACTTTGGTCAATGTCAAACTGTCCTGTCTCTATTTCATCACCATCCGTTGTATTAATAATGCAAAGTGCACTTCATCACTGTGGATTGAGATTGATTTTGTAGATTCACATGCCATTACATACGATGAGACAAAAAATATTTTTTCTTGTGGCCCCTCCCAGCAGACCCCCCCCCCTCCTCAATGTGACTGACTCCATGGCAACGGCCGAGGTAAAAAGCCCCACTTTCTAGACACACACAAAAAAAAAGTTGTTATTGGCTATGCAAACATGAGTCTTATTAGAATCTGTATGAGACATTAAGCCTCCTACATATTCATGAGGTAAATTAACTTCAACTTTGTTTCACTCTCCAATCTCATTTCCATCGCAATTATCCGGCGCGGTGGGAGACCGAGCGGTTTATTCTCGGCTGCTACAAACTCCGTCGACGCCGGTGCGCAGGGCGGACCGGCTGCGTTTTGGAGGCGGTGGTTTCTGTCTCTCTCCCACACTATCCCCGCCCCTGAGGGGGGGGACTTCTCCGTGCACCGAGCGCCTTTTTTTTTTTCACGCACTGCTGCTAAATCAAAATTAGGTGTGACGGACTGCAACAGCGGGAAAAGGACACCGCGTCAGTTTGGCACCGGATTCGTTGTTCGATCTCTGGATTATGGGGACGTCGTTTTGCCACGCAGGGTGAACTACAGCCGCTTTTCCAAGATTCAATCAAACGAGCCAGGTGCACCAGAAAATGCGCACGAAGCAGATATTATTCATTTGCGGCTGCACGTCTGCGGGATTTCGCCTTTAAACACCTCCGGGATGTTTCTTTTTGATGCCTTAGTGTTTTTAGTGCGCACAGTGTGCAGCAGCTTTGCGTGCTGCTCGGAGTTGGCACAGCCCACAGGCATCACCTTCATAATTATCCTCATCTCAATAATGATTCATGTGTAGTAGTAAGAATCCATCATCCTTCTAGTGAGTGATAAAAGTGTAGATTTAAGTTTACTTTAATGCGCTCTGCGGACGGTCACACTGGAGTTCTTATTATTCCAAGATAACAAAGCGACGCAGCGGCTGTTTGAAGTCACATGTGCCCGGAACAAACAACTAAGATGACAAAACCCGACCTGGAAAGAGAGTGTCTATATTACCGAGGAAGCTACATCGGGATCCCATCTCAGTTCCTGGATTGCAGTAGAGTTGGAGGACAGGGGAGAGGGAGGAGAAGCAGAGGAGAGCTGCTGAGCTGCACAACAGAGCCACTGCTGACAGGAGAGCTTTGGCTCCAGTGATGAACTGAGCTGAAGCTGAAGCTGAAGGGATCCATATGACAGTCTGCTACACGGTTTCCACAAACGCCCTGACACCTGACCAGGGCATGTATGGACACATTGCAGTGTAGGTGAGACCACGGAGCATCTGCCCACAACATATTGGCCTCATGACTAAAATAAAACTATCTCTCAAGGAGGACAACGCTGGCCTTTTCTTTGGATCCTCAGGTTTGCACAAACTGATTCTACCTGTTTCCCAACAAGCAACTAAACCTGGAACCTAACCCCCCTACCAAGTGCCCTGGAAGCCCACCGGAGTCAACCTGCCTCCACATATGTGACTACACTGTCTAGATTTCATTACCAGGAAGCCCCGTGATTCTGGGTAAGTGTTGTCTAGAAGGGAAGGTGACATCCACCTGTGTTGTTTCAATATTCTATCCATCCACCTCTCTAGGTGTTAGATGGAGGTGTTAAAGCTGGTTTTATATCTCGCAGCATGAAGCACAGACAGGAGGTGTGTGTGCTCCACCTGTGAGCCTCATCAATGCTGCTCACCTGGCATGCGTCATTGCAGCTCCACACCTGGAGGGCACGTCTAGGTGCTGTACTGAACCGCTAACTGCTTTTAGGGCAAACTTTTTTCAGCTAGAGTGGGACATCAGTTCACAGGTAGAAGAGACAGCAAGGGGGTTTTCGTTTTTAGTAAGGGAATATATGTACTTCTAAATGTGTATAATTTACTTTCCAGGTGTCTTATTGTGACAGAAATCCGTATAGAGGCATGTTTCTCTCAGAAATGTCTTAACTGTTTAATTGATTAATACAAAAGCATAGCGAAACATTAGATTGGCACATGTTCAATTAGAGCAATTTGCATGACTCAAGATCCTCTTTTATGCAACTATATATACGCATCAAACTGGAATAACAAATCAATGAATCCTGTCAGCTCTGATATAAAGTCACAATCATAGATTGTATAGAATAAGTGGATATCGCCAGCGTGACGTCAACCATCGGTTTGTGTACTTCCGTTCTGAAGCCTCGCGTTTCGCATTTTGGCCGCTGCCATCTTGTTTTTTATGAGACCATATTTGGACAAGAGGGAGGAGCCGTGGCTGAGAGACGTTGCCTGATTCAGCATCCCCATGGCAGCGAGTTGTCCATCCCAAAGTCGACACGCCCCAAATCAAACCGTTTTATCGTCTATTTGAATCCCCCTGCTGGCCATTAGAATGTTTGCAGGTTTGAATCACTTCCGCATTGGCTTCACTTTTCAGATCAAAAAGCTCCGTCCACTTCTTGTATAACGTCTTTGGTGTTTGATAAGTTTCATCAAACTTTTCCGTCTAATTACTTTGTCCAAAACACATCAGTTTATTTCGGCTTCGTTGATGCTCCGAGCGGCGTTTTGGTCCCATAATAATGCGCGTCACAAATCACAGCAGCGGGGCTCTCGGTGCCCCACACTGAGTGTAATATCATTTATTCATATAATCTATTTTCAGCAGGATTTAAATCAGATCACTGCACAAACCTGCTGCTCCTTTCAGATGAAGTCAGTGCACCTGGTTGATTGGCCGTCAGCTCCCTGGAAGGAGGGACACGCATATTTGATATCAAGAGCTGAATCTATGAATGACAAGAAGGGTTAGTCTGGGTTATTCCAGCTCTGTCAAATCAGTTTAACATGTCAGAAGAACATAGCAAGCTGTCGTTCAGTTTGCAAAAACCAAAATCTGTGTGAGTGAAGTCAAATTTGATAAGAAGCGTCACACTCTAACTGGAGTTTCGTGTCTATTCTAGGGGAATAAAAGACGCAATTAGCCTTCTGTTTGTGGTAATTACCCCTCATCTCAGCTGGCGAGAACAGATGTGGTGGATGTTTGTACAACAGCGCACATATGACTGGAGCACGCCACCTTCAGGGTCCATATTACAGGGTTTATACAGACAGGAAACCTTGAAATGTCCTGGAATTAGAATTTCAAGGCCTGGAAAAGTTTTGAAAAATAAATGCATTTCTCCTGTTTCCACAGATGTTTCAGAGACTGTAGACATTTCTCTGCAAGGATTGTCTCATGGAAATCTATTGGTATTGGTAAATGTAAGAACCCTGTCAATATCACAGTCATAGAGCTCTTGCGTCTGATTCTTCCTCTAAAACAGCGTCAGATATTGAAATGTTTGCACACTTGGAAGGAAAAGGATAAGTGACTCTGACTCACTGTTCCTCACAGGATTTTTCACTTCCTCCTCCATTTGAAATGTGTAGAAGATATCAACTATCTAATAAATCTCTTCTCGGAATAATTATTGCCAGTTTTGCTAATGTAGGCAGGCAGGCGGGAGTCTTTTTTTGATTCCTCATGAACTGTTGGACTCTTCGCCTCTCAACCACAGTTGTCGGCTTGGAGCTTGACAGCCGGCAAAGAGCTGATTCTGCTCCAGCACTGAGTTTCCTGTCATAATTGTCTTCAGTGCAACACATGGAGGGGCTATTTTCTGCTGCCAAGGACAGAAAGGCTTTGTTAGTCTCTCTGAATGAAAAGAACAACATCATATAAAAACGTAGGAACTCCTGTCAGTAAGCTCCGGTCCTGTTTGCCTTTGGCCATGAATCGCCGTCCCTTACTCATTTTTTGTGAGATATTTTTATCCCCCTGGAAGCTCTTCTCCATCTTGATGTTCCTTCCAGAACACAGACCAACAATCATGTTACTCGTCTGTATTCGCTTGCAAACTGGCCAAATCTTTCCCCATAATCCTCCTCCTCTAAATCTTTTGCAACCACGGCCACTATAGTCAGCCAGAACTGCTCATCATGTAACACGAGAATGGAAATGAAGGTGTGATGTCTCACCTTGCTCCTCTTCTCCAAATGTCCCAGGTTGGATGACTTGAAATGAAGGAAGTCTGGTTTTGTCTGTAGGACTGCTTATCAATTAATCATGTTAACAGCGTGTGGTTGAGCAGCAACATGACATTTAGCAACGAGGTTATAAATGGCAGCTATGATGAGCCGTGATGTTAAAGAATTCCAGTTCACCATATATTTTGTTTTCTGGCTCCTTTTGTGTGAAAGTAGGACAATGTGCTTTTTCACATTATATTTTAAAATAATGAGCAACTAGCTCGACATTTTTCATTATTATTTCTATTATTTCCAGATATCAAGTCATTATTTTGAGAAGTTTTTCCCATTATCTTGAGATACTAAGTCATATTTTACATCATTGTTTTTATGTTACATTGGCTAAATGGGAACATCCCGAATTTGATCACGTTATATATAGTAATCATATTTCATCCTGTTAATGTTGTAAAAATGAATGTTACTTTAATTTTGTATATATATTTTCTTGTGCTGTACCCCAAGAAATCCTGTGATTGACTGTAGAATTGTAAGTGACCGAAGAAGAGACCTTGACTTGTGTCTGTGCCGTATAGCTGCATGGACACATCCTCAAAGACGTGGCTGCCGCATCAGGGTCAGTTTGGGTTGGTTGGTCAAGTGGAAGTTTGCTGTGGCGGACCTGGAGTTTTAACCCCAAGTGAGTTCGTTTGACCATCACTGGTCTAAATCTGCTTGTCGCCGCCGTCAACTGTGCTCCAGTCTGTTTATTTTCTCTGTTATATACGTTTTTATATGTTCCCCTTCAATCCTCGTTTCCCTGAAATCCATCGACACCACTCTTGCCAGTTTTTAATGAAAGGTTTAACACACCCCGGTGGCGTTCTGCTCCTTTCTCCTCTGCCATGGCTTTGCAGTCCTTTTCAGACCTGTGAATCTTTACAAAAATGCCTTTAATATATTGAGGATTCGTACCACTCAATCCTCCACCCGAGCATCACTCACCCTCTAAGCCTGCTTTGTCACACTCCCAGAGTTTTATTTTGACATCCTCTAGGTTTGATTGCACCATTTGCCTTTTTCTCTGGCTTTGATCCACTCCAAGACTTCCTCTT
Source organism: Macroramphosus scolopax (assembly GCA_901007825.1). Classification (NCBI taxonomy): domain Eukaryota; kingdom Metazoa; phylum Chordata; class Actinopteri; order Syngnathiformes; family Centriscidae; genus Macroramphosus; species Macroramphosus scolopax. The sequence goes on from CAAKHC010018783.1 coordinate 84,196, forward strand.
CTTTATGCTCCCTCTACTTCCCCAGATGAAAGCAGCCATTTCTGCTCCCTCCAGGGAAAGGAAGAGAAATCATTTTATGTTAGCTCCCATAGTCGGCACGGGGATGTCTTGAACTGTGGGGAGAAAACAAACAAAAGCGGGGCCATGCTGTAGGGGAATGTCTTGTCAAAAATTACCTTATTCTGAACTGCACGGGGAGGAGATGATAAAGTAGTCTGTGTGTAGAGGGTTATATTGCTGCCTGAGCTGTAGAATTTCATTTCCATCTCTTTAATTTACAAGCTTAGCATCATACCTCTCAATACGTTAGTAAAAATGATGGTAGTTTGATGGAGAGCAGTGCTCAAGCTAGGAGCATGTTGCTATGGCAACCGGGCCACACTCCCCTTGGCTTGCTCACACAGGCGGAGGGACGGCCAGGAGAGCGATGGGAAAGCTGGAAAACACATGAAACAAGAGCAGCTGTACATCGTTTATTCATGTTACTGATCCACTTTCAGAGAGCATTTACACTTTGAAACAATGCGTCTTGAGGTTGCGGAGTAACGGTGTCAGGTTGCATGCTTGAAGTAACTTTCTTTTGCCTCGTCCTTCTCCAAAAATATCCGTCCTTTTTCAGGCCAATCACTGGTTCGTTCCTGCAGCTCCTTCCCGCCCACACTGCCTCTGCTTCCTCAACCCCTCCACCCACCTCTGCTTTCAAATCCTGCAGCTCTACCTCTTCTTTGCATTTTACTTTATTACAGTGCAGTAACTAAAAATAGCAGCAGTGACTCTAAACACACACAGGAGTGTCACTTGCTGTTTTGGGCAACTTTGCATGAACCCAGTAGCCTAAGATGTTTTTATTTTATTGTAGTAGCTTGTCTTTAAAACACCATTACATTTTTGTTGGAGAAATCAATACATTTATTCAAAGCAACAGTGCATTTTACTTGGTTGCCTGCGTATGGCATCATATCCCCTTTATATTCCCCAGTTGGTTTTATATCAATTATACTGCACTTTCCTTTATCTCACACCAGTTTGCAACACGGTAATACATTAGCATCCAAGCTACCAAGCTAATACGAGTGGTAACGTAAGTTAGCATATTGACGTTACATTAGCTAACATTACATAATTATATAACTTCATAAACATGACTGAGTGGAACATGAATAAAACCTTCATACGTTACCTTTTCTGAGAGCATAATTTCTCCTGGAGTCAAGTTGGTTGTTTGATGAAGCTGCAGACACACAGGAGGAGACGATGTGGAAACCAGTGCACATGGAATTACACAAAAATTTGGCGACTCGCAGTAATTGCCGGCGAAACTACCGCTGGCGTCTACGGGTGGTAATGAAGAATACTGTTTGACCGATGGAAGAAAAATATGGGACATAAATGTGGTTACCTAGGCAACCACAGCTTGGAAAGTCTGCAAGCAGCCAACAGTCAGTGAGAAAGAAACAGGCGACGAGCGAATCACTTTGTATGCAGTTTAATAACAACACCTCCCTTGATCCCAGGCAACTTCACGACAGCAACATCATCAATCTACATCTTTGTTGTGTGTGTCCTCAGTCGGTAAGGAGGGTAATTGTATCCAATAGCACTTACGTCTTGTGTGCGAAAGCACCAGGACAAAAGGCGAAAAAACATTTCCCCTCCATTCTATCAAGCTGTTCCACTAAATTCCAGCAGTGTATGCCCCTGTGTGCCTCGCATCTCCAATGTCATTCTGGGTTTTGTAAATCACTCCTCACACTTCAACCGTTTCAAACCTCCCGGGGCGATGCTGCCAGCTTGTCAAAGAGGTTGATGCTGCTGACAGTCATGCAGGGTGATTGTCTGCAGCAGCTCGCTCTTATTGAACGGCTTTAACTCTCTGCACACATTTGCAATGTCTGTGGTTCAGCAGCTGCGAGGCTGGCAGAATCTATAATGACACATACAACCACCTTTGACCAAGTTTACTTTAGAAATCAGCAATTAGCTTCTGGTACGTGTCACCTGCTAAAAGGTTAGTTCTAGCTTTAACACTCAGCCCGATCTGTAAAAGACATATTTCTTTAAATATTTTTGTATCTGACTTTTCCATGACCCCTATCCCTTCAACTGCTTCCTACAAAAGTAAAAGTTCCTATGATAGCTGTTCACCGTGTTGAAACTATCGCTGAGTTCTCAGTCAGGATGTCACGGCAGAGGTGAAAAAGTGGCAGGAGGAAGCTTTGGAGAGCAAAAGAGAGAAGCGAGATCCTTTTCTTACCACTAGTCCCTCAGTCCGTTAGCAACTGCATTTTAACACAACTGCCGCGAGACAGTAAGCTCGAATCAATCTGCCACGGCTCCAGTCGCTGTTTGTGGCCACCTGCTGCTGCCGCGGTCACAGTGGTAAGATCATCCGTAAGCACAAAGGATGTCACAGCAAAACCAAAATTCTCTTTACTTTATGTTTAAACATGCTTTCATTCCTCTCTGTCCCAGTGTTGTGTCAACATCATTTTACCCCTTCAAAAAACGTTGCAAGTAGTGCGGTAGTCACGGAATAAAATGCTCCAGCATCCTGTAATTACTACTTGTATCCTTAGAGGTTGCTGTTAGTCAGCAAAACCTACATTATGTTGCTTTAAATTACACTTACTTGGGCTCCCTGTTCATATTGAAATGATGATTCCCATCTATAATTGTTCTTGGCTTTATTAACAGTCAAAATATGGCAATTATGGAGACTTCCATACAACATGAAAGTGACAACTGTCCCAGCAGGCTTCTCTGTGAATCACCGAGGCTCCTTGTGGTCCGATGCTCCCAGACAAGACATAACGAGATCTTCTATGTGTGATCTGTTACCAGAGACAATGACACTCCAGGACAAGCAGGACTGCTTTATTATCTCCATTATGGGCAGTCACTGTGAAATCAAGCTCACACTCGGATCAAATGCCCTCAGTGCAGCGAATTGTGAGAATCACGTGCTCTGTAGCATCAGACATGTGACAGAGAGTAAATTGAATATGACAGCTGTCACGCCACCTCGTTTAGCAGCGTAAACAATGGAGATTCTAATTAATAGTGACTGAAGATCAGTTGTATCTGTTTGTAAATGCAGATTTTCTTTGAGGAGGCAGCAAGCTAAAGCAACCATATTGGCATTAGTCTCATTTAAAACAGCCAGTTTATTCTATTTATCAACCCCGATTTGTTTTGAATTTAATGGACAAAATATTAGGAACACTTCTTGATATTGCTCAGTAAGGTTCAACACCCTCCAAAATGGACATGAGAATGAATCAATGCCTCTCTCAGACACACTCAATAAAAATCAGAGCAAATCAGCAAGTGAGTGTTCATATATAAACTGAATTTACTGACTTCATTTTAGCTGTTTAAGTGCTACTTAATAAGCAGGTCTAATTCTGCTTATGTTAGTATTCAGCTGCAGTGGTTTGTTGACCTCTGTGAAAAGTCACTGCACTCTATAAACCACCTTCACACCTAAAGCGTGTATCCTTCCGGCCGTATTCTCTGTGGGAATAAACATTTTTTTCCCGGTCATCGCTGTGTCCTCCAGCAGATTTAGTAAAAAAAACTTTAAAATAACTTTCCAACTCTGCTGGCTCTGTGAGTAGTTCGGTAATATGTGTGAAAATGTGTTCACATTGTTTCTTGAGCCCTGCTTTTTTTTTTTTGGTTAAAGTGCTTGAGCAAGCCAATAAACAGGCGCTTGGTTGTTGTGCAGCAAAGGGATGCAGCGATCCACTTTTACCCTCCTGAAACATATCTTAAGATCTCCGCTCAGGGTGTTTTCCAGATGTGCTCTGTTCCCCCCAAATTTATAATCTGCACCTGGGATCTTCCGCCTGCTTCTGTCGGTCTATCATCACATATGCATCTATTTCGTGACTAATTCTCCTGATCCGTCCAAATCCAGGTTATTCAACTGATTAAAAAAAGGTGTGTATTAATAGAGTGATATATGGGAAAGGTTGAGTATGTTTCTCTAACGCCCACGCACAGTCTCCCTTTTCTGGTTTTCTCTCCCTCTGTATCACAGTTAGCTCGAGGCTGTTGCCGCCCACACACTCCGTCCTGACAGCAATTTACATTCAGAATAGCCCGTGTAAACAGATCCATGTGTTCTCATATGTCCCTTTTACCTAGCTTACCATATGGTACGGGTAACTCTTTTACCGGCGGTGCATGATTAGATCGATATGCAAAATTTTCTTTCGACCAGGTGAATGCTTTCTCCACCTCGGAGAGAAGTGTGCATAAAAGAAATATCCCTTCAGCTCTGAAAGACCCCCCCCCGCCCCCCCTCGTGGGCAGGCCGCTCACATGTGTGTTACCCGATCCAGTGTTTGTGCCGCACGCGCTTTTCATCATCTTTATTGTGCAGTTGTGTGCAAATACCTTCAACAGTTCAAGTAGGAGCCCATGAAGTTGTTTCCATGGATACCAAACAATTAGCCGGGATTCAGAATAGAACCTGGAGTGTGGCCTATTTACAGGCTTTGGGAGAGAGGAAATCATAGGATGACAGCGTGTCTGGGGTTGAGTTTACAAAGGTCTCGGCTAAGTAATGGGTAATTTCTAAAAACACCGGCCCGGCAGATCATTGGCGGACCGAAATAGAAAAGAATATAAACATGAAACTGATCGTCACCAACATATGGATGAATCACTGAAACTGAATGCCATCCATTGAAAGGATCTTATGTCTGGTGGGTGTTTCTGATTACACAACCAGCATAAAAATGATAAAAGAACAGTATAGAAATATGAAATAGGAAGAGGCAGAACGTGGAGTGACACCCTGAGGCATATATGTAGATGACACGTTGACTTCCTCTGCTCCTTGCTGCAATACATCCCACATCAATCTGCATTTCCAGACCAATTACCAGGAATACTTCTTTATTTTGATCTACATTAAGCAGAAACTAGTGTTGACGAGACCTAGTTAGCACCTTGATGATAAAGCTATAGTCATGGTCAGAATTATTACATGTCAAGTTCATCATTATGAATATTTTCAGAGACAAATGCAAATGAACCACTTTTGTATAATCAAACTATTTTAATAGAATTTCCAGGGTCCCTGAAGGGATGAGAAACATTTGCAAATAGATATTCTTTCCCCGCCTCGCCACTACTTTTTTTTTTTTTGCCAAACCAATTTTCACAAACCTGAGTTTTAATAATTTCTTATGACATGAATTATTTCCCTTCACATGAGTAACCCAGTTCATTGAAGTCCTGTTGTGATGCACACACCTCTCTTGAATATCCAATAGCAAACTCCAAGTTGATCATAAACACAGCTTGTATTTGTTTTACCAGTTAGTCTTTACTGGACCAATATGTGTATATATACATACAGTAAATATATATAATCTATATCTGTGGATGGGGACGAAGCCATTAAGCTGCTGGAGCTCCGTATTAAATGCACATATATCAACTCAATGCCAGAAATGGTGAAACTGTTATTTTGTCGACATGACTTTGCCTTTCCTGTGCTCGGGGATTCTACAGCTCCTCTGCAGTGGCCGCATCATATTTCTTCAGCAAACTCTCAACTCGGATCCCTTTCAGACTTTAGTTCAAGTCAGACAAAGCACATAAAGTTCACAATGACTCATTTGACCCTGCAGTGTATTTCTGTCGTACTGGGATCCAATATAGCTCTCACAACAAGTTTTGCACCATCTCGCATCATGTTTCCTGAGGTACGGCCGACAATAGAAAGCTGCTTTCGTGCACAAACATACTTTCAGACTGTCACCGTGTTGTTTTTAAAAGTGTTTTGGATGAATGTAATTGTCTGTCCTTGTTGTTGAGTCAACATCTAACAGTTCCTATGTCGACTAACCTCTGGTATTGTGCTGGTCGCTTGCTTGTGATTAGTGCTCTATGTCATGATTTCTAACGCCGCTTCCCTTCCTATATGTGAGCAAAGCAGTTGCAAGGTAATGACACCACACAAGCAATGAATGAGATGATGCTGTAGTTCATGACAAGTTATACTGCATCTATATATCTTTTGATTTTACATGCTAATCACCCGACATCATACAGTGACTTTACAGTACAGACGTACATCGATTAGCTTACATTTTGACCTTAATTGATTGACAAATTCTAGTACTTGATCTGTTTAATACAACTTGCCTTATAACTTAAATGCTGTTTTTTTTCTATTTAATTTAAAGACGTTCTTGCAAGATATAATATTAGGCAACAACATTTCTTTGCACCCATTTTGCAAGGCTCAAATTTCTTTTGGTATTCCCCAAATGACAGTATAATTATTATCATTATAATTAAGAATATTGGGGTTTAATATGGTGTAATATGTAGATGTATATCAACCCTATGTTTTCTTGTGTTTCATCTCCTTTTCTTTGTATCTCCTGTCACATAGACCAATCGCGCAGGGCAAGTTTTGCCTCTGTTCGACAGTCAAGCATGGAAACCCCTCCCAACGCCACCCCGCAGGCCTTCAGACAGCCGGTGGGTTCAGTTCACGCTGATATACACACATAGTGAAGCAGAATGTATGCAGGCTTTCTCCTCTCATAGTAAACATGTTGCTGACTGCTTATTTGGGAAGCAATGTGATGCTTGAATAAGAGTTTAAATTTAAGATGAAAACTCAAACGTTACATAAAAGCAGCTGTTACAGATTCTTGTATTGAATTATGCCGTATATTACTGGAGCTGTTTTAATCCTTGCATTGCTGAACCTTCAGAGTTTCCTCAATCGAAGGTTGAAGGGCTCCATCAAGAGGGCCAAAAGTCAGCCCAAACTGGACCGGACCAGCAGCTTCAGGCAAATGATTTTACCCCGTTTCCGTAGTGCTGATCCAGAAAGGTATGAAAGGTATTTTATCTCTCTTTCTCTTTTCTCATTTTCTCTCTCAGTGTCCCGTAAAACACTTGACCGGATGCCTCTGAAACCATGAAAGTCAGATCAGCCTCAGCTGCATGTGACAGTTATCATTCATATAGTCTTCTTACATGTGACCATAACAAAGATGTTTTTATTCTTTCCTTAAGAAATAATGAAACCAGCATTGCACCTTTAAGAGCCACTTGTGTCTTTGTGTGGCTGAAGTATAATTTGGATAGATCTCCCCTGGCAGCATCGCTCTGAGGAGTCAACCTGACACTCAAACTGTGGCGCCTCATCACCCACACTGACTCAAGCTGGCCCTGCAGAGTGAAAGACATTACTCTCAGTGATACCTTCAAAGATTGTTTGCCTTTCCAGGGCTTTTAAGATAAATGTTTGTCAAGTTCATTTTATGTGCGGACGGCAGGAAATAATAGGAGCATGATTATATTATCCAGACTCCTACTCTTTCTGAGATCTCAAAGGTCTGTTGAATATTCCAGTGAAATTGATGGAGCCTCATTAAACTTATATTGATCGTGTCAATATGACTCCTATCACCTGATCATAACTTGCAGCTCTACAGTCATAACAGATTTGACTTGTTTTGTTTTCAGACGCGGGGGTGGGGGTCGCATCCCGAAGGCTTGCATAGTTATCAAAATTTTATGCAGTACTCACAAAATGCAGTCACGACGCACCTTTGGGGAATGTCAAGATGTAGAGGCAGAAAATAAAGATGCAATGCTGACGGTTGTCTCCGCTCCGGCCATAGGAGATTCATAATAGGCATTTTTAAGAGGAAGGTGTGGGTGTCCAATGCTCCGGAGATGTGCAATGTGTCATAGTAAAACATGTAAAAATAAGGTTTAATACAAGTTGAGGGTCATTGGGGTTTGGTAGCTTCCTACGTCAGTCCCTGTGGTCCCCCCCCCCCCCCCCCCCCCCCCCCCCCCCCCCCCCCCCCCCCCCCCCCCCCCCCCCCCCCCCCCCCCCCCCCCCCCCCCCCCCCCCCCCCCCCCCCCCCCCCCCCCCCC
>CAAKHC010018785.1:0-12607 GCA_901007825.1 Macroramphosus scolopax
AAAGCACATCAGGTTTCTGTCTTATCCGTGTGTACTGAGTCAGGTGAATGTGTGTGCACCTTCTCCTCTGTGGGGATGGTGAGTTTGTCGCTGGCGATGAGGCTGGACACCTGCTCCATGCCCAGATTGAGGAACTCTTCACTCCCAACAACTTCAGGGAAATGTTGCTCTGTGGACAAAAATAGAACTCCCTTACTGGTGCAGACGAACATAGCTTTTTATAGCACAGTTTCTCTCCACATTTCCATTAATTAAACCTTTTCCCATTCTGTTTTTCCTCTGCCCGACATCCTCCAGGACACACACAACCCGATTTTAGCGGCGCATCAAGAACTGACCCACTAACACTCACAATCCAATAATCTGGATGCAGCACAATCTGCAATGAAATAGTTCAAATCGTTTTCAGTTTGTACACACAAACCTGCATAGCTGTTGGCCTGCATGAGGAGCTGAGAGCAGGCGTGCAGGTCGGCGAAGGCTCGTATTCCCAGACAGTTGGACGGATGGAGCTGAGAGCTCAGGAACTCACAACACGCCTTCTTCACCTCATTCAGCTGGAGCAGTCCGGCTGCGGGCAGCAGAGCCTGTGTCGCACACACACACACATACACACAGTGTCCTCAATGAAGTTTTGGAAAAGGATGTAGCCAGCGTGACATCACCTATGCGTTGATGAATTATCATTTTGAAGCCACTTGTTTTGCAAGAAAGACACAACTAAGAGTTCAGAGATTTTCATGAACTGTTCATGTTTTCTTTATCAACTTCTGTTTCTTTGCTGTCGTGTTTCTTTATCAAAATGATTGTATTGTCTTTTGTTTGTTTTGTTTCACAGCTGCTTTAGTTTGGGCAAAGATGATGCTTTGTTAAGTACTAAGGGTCGGGCCCAATGAGCTTGGGCTTCATCTTACAGCTCTTTTTGTTTGGTGTCCCTGATATAATGATGTAGTATCATAATGTTGTGCATAACTGACTGAAACAAACTAAACTACCTGATGTGAAACCTGACTGTGTTTTCACCTGCACGTTGTCCTCTGTGACCTGTATCTCTGCCGTGTAGATGTAGTCTACCAGGAGTCCCAGAGTCCAACCATCCATCTCCTTTATCCTCACTCTTTTCGCTCGGCTCTCTGCCATCTCCCCTGTTGGTTACACACAGAAGAGCGTTTCATCACTGCATACCTTACAATTATGTAGCATCAAAGGAAGTTAAATACTCAAAGATCCTTCCACTCATGAGGTGAAATTACCTGTGAACATAGCATGGAAGTAAGGGCTCCCGGCAGCGAGAACCACTCTGTGAGCAGAGATTTCTACATCCTCCGCCACTATTGTCACGTCACACAACAAGCTCTGGCTGTAGAGGCAAGGAGACAAAAGAGAAGAAAAAAGTCAACTTAATGTTAAGACAGTACGCCACACAGGATGTGGATCGGAAAACAGAAAAGATTAAGGTAGAATTTACCTCCGCAGCTCGTTCATGACTTTGAACGCCTTCCTCATGTGCCGAGGGTTGAGAGTGACAGGACCTTGCCTCTCCACTCCGTCTTCTTTGTCCAGAGCGTGTGGACAAATTCTAGTGCACCTGAAGGGGACAGTGCAGACACATCAACAAGAAGCAAACACGCATTGATACAAAAAGTACTCATAGTGCATATGTGCATGCTAAAATATGGTACATTACTACAGATTTAATTATACTGTACAGCTGATGAAATAGTGCAACGATAAAATGTTACAAATTAAGGCATCAGTAATAAGAATACAATAAATAATATGATATCGACAGGGACAATTGATAATTAAAGTGGGACTATTTGCTGATTGTCCTTCTGTAGAATTAGAGAGAAGCAATATAGATTTAAAATTATATTTATACTTCATGTTATATTTTTGTCTAAGTGATATAAATGGCGTTATGAAAATATTACCATAAATTACTATCTATCTCTATCCACGCATACAGTGTTGAGTGATGCAAACATAAGCATTGATCCAAAATAAATAACACTTAATCCTGACCACCAACAAACACTGAAACTGGCTGAAATAATTAGAATAATAATTCTATTCACAAATCAAAAAAACAGTGATTAAGGAAAGAACTCGACGTGCAGTATTTATGGGAAATATTTTGGAAAAATAGCTTTCTAATTCTAATAATAATCAATGATTAAATACTTCAAATATAACAAAATTCTAAAAAGATATATGATGGTTGATATGACATGCAATAGACATAATTATAAAAGCTGTTAGATGGGCTTTAAGAATTAAAAATGAGATGTTCACTTTGCAACTACAGATTATGGTAAGGAAAAAAACAAAACGTGAATTAAGTTAAAAAATATTTAAAAAGAGACTGTGTTAAAGAGAAAAGTGTATGAAGCATTTGTGAAATTGGCAACAAACAAAAGGATGTGACAGTGGTTGCAGATGGTATTATTCAGAGTAAATTCAGGATGCTGAAATACATAAAAAGGCTGAATATTTCCTGCAACGCTGCATTAAACACACTGAACATCCTTGTGTGTAATTATGCCGCTCTGCAAAATCACGTGGCTCTTGTTTTCTGTCACAAACACACCCACACACACATGGCTATGTAGCAGTTAACACACACACAAACACAACACCTCCGTTAGCAACATGCTCCTGCGGGCGGACCCGGGTGTCCGTTCCCCGGGTGTCCGTCCGTTCCCCGGGTCCCCGCTCCAGCTCCCCCACCCCCCGGAGCTGGCTGTCTCTGTCAATGCGGCACCATCAGTCAAGCAGCCACTGGGAAGCGTCAACACACGGACACACAGAGATCGCACACTTACGGCGGGTGACTGTCCATGATTCCGGTGTTTTTCAATGGCTGAAAACTTGGCCCAGCTGAATGCACCATTCCATATCCACAATGTCGTCTATTAGAGGGGCTAAAATTCAGGCGTGAATCGCGGCGATCATCTGTCCAGAGGCGGCGAGACGGGCTGACGGCAGCCCCATGAAAGCAGCCTGTTTCATATAAATACAACGCTCGACTGCAGTGACACTCCGTCCAAACACGTTGCCAGTCAACCCGGCTGTTGTACCCGGCAGGCTGATTCGTATGTAGGCAGAAAAATGTCACAGGAAACCGAACCACCGCCGCGTCGAACGGGTTTATTTTTACCCCGCTTTCCTCGCTTCCCTCCCGGGTGTATATAACGGTGCGAGAGGCGGACGGACAAAGCTACCTGTTATTTTCCAATCGCTGATTAAAACGCACAAACAAGGACATGTCGGCAAAGATGGTCCTCTGGGCAGCCAAGGTGTCCCAGAAGAAAGCACTGTCTCCCCCTAGCTGTGGAAGACTGACCGGGGAGGGGTGGCTTGAATTCAGAGGTAGTCAGACTAAATATTAGACTTCCTGTGCCACAGTCTTAATTTTTACCTACAAATTCTGTATTTTGTAGGAACTATTTTGTAGTTTTGCTTTACTATGTCACAATTCTGACATTCAACATTTGGATTTGGAAAGTAAAAACTGTCTTAAACCTACATAATTGTAACTTGACTAATCATCTTGCCATTATTACAGCAAATATTTTTAGATAGTATTTGATAATGTTGATTAACAAACTCCTAATTTTGTGTTAATATCTCAGTTTGACTCACTGTAATGTTGGAGTTTTTCCCTGTGATTATTATTATGACTGTTGCAGTCTAACTTATTTTGACTCGTCACATAATCATGTCATGCAATCACCCTTTTAGCTTTGCAAGTCAATCTTCTGACTTACTATTTAATAGGTGTGATTGATTGACCTTATGATGTACAACTATTCTTCATTTTCTGTGTGGAAATTGGTTTTCATAGGGATTACACTTGAGGATGTAACACATTTGCTTCTACTACTACCGTCAGGAAGGTAATTTATTTGTTCATATTTTACAAAGAATGTATAAGAGTTAATGGGAGCCAATTGTGTACTGAGAAATAATAAATCCATGGTCACAAATGCTCGGATGGGAGGCCAAAGACCCCTGGTTTGCAGAAAGTTTGTCGACAGAACCCATCTATGATCTTGCTGTACTGCCAGCGGACAGGCGATAGTTGTGATGCTGGGTAGAACAAGTCTGTTATGGTGTGAAACCACTGAATGCATTAAGACAGCAGGCTGTCAAGCAGTTCAGTCATAGCTTAGAGACATTATCATTTTCTGAGTTCACAAAGCTCATCCAAAACCACAGTGCACATTATGTTGTATGTATTAACATACATGTATTAACAGTAAACTGACCTTCATTTGTACTGGTGGAATGACCCTACAAATTCCAAAGTTTAAGAGACTAACTTAAATATCAGTGTTAAGATGTAAAAGCTTTGTAACAGAAAACATGAATGAGAGTTCAGTCCTGATTCAAAATGTATATTTTATTTTCTATAGTAAAAAAGACAGCGAAATAAATATTTACACAAATCAAAATACTGAAAATACTTTAAATGAAATATCTGTCATTACACTGCCATCCTGTGAAGATTCACGTAAACTCCCGTTCACTTCAGTTGAAGCCTGCACGACTGATGAATTAAGAGTTCTGTTTCCTGTTTTGGACTTGACAGGCTAATGTGACTTGTTTGTGTTAGTTTGGTTTCAATGGGGCAGGGGGCAAACTAGCTGATGCCTGCTCAAGAAAGGCCAGCGGTCCAGGAGGTGGAAGGTCTGTGGGTTTGCGATGCTGTAGGCTCACGTCTTCCAGCACTTGTTGCCAATGGTGCAGTTTAGATAAATGCTTCTGAACCAGCAATTCTTTCCTCTGTAGCTCATTACGCAACTCTGACACATCCTGAAGTGAGAAAGCAAAAACACAAGTGGGATGAGAGAAGGCACATTAACAAATGGATAGACAAATAATTAACCAACTGTGATGCTGTTTCACTAATTACAGGTCAAATAAAAAATAAGAGTGTGAACTCTGGGTAATAAGGAGCAGACAATGGTGCTCAAAGAGGTATGAGGTGGAAAACAGGAAATACTATTATTCATTGCGTTGGTGCTGAGGCGGACAATTCAGTGGTCATAAGGAGCCGCACCAAGAACATATGCTGTTTGATTGGCAGAGAAGCTTAAAACTATCTCGGTGAAATTAATAATTTACCTCTTTCACCACCTGCTCTGGTTTCTGCACAGACAACTGAAGCCTTTTCTGTAGGAAGAAGCACTCTGTCTGCCGAGCCACATCCAGGAACTTTTGTATGCACTGGTCCACACCTGCAATCAAAAACCACAAAAGGGATCTTATATCCGAATATATGAGATAAACTAAAACTATCATGAACAACGAAGTGCATAATAGTTCACTCACCAGTACGAATCTCCTCCTGGTCTGTTCCATTAACGTAGTCTTGGCTAACCAGAGATGCAAAACATGCCTGATAAAGAAATGCATAAAGTGACATTAGTGAATTGGCAATTCACTTCAGAAGCGGTTATGTTCTTTAGAGTTTGAGTACAATATATGTTATGAGGGATTTACAAACATCTATAAGTGCCTGTGTTTATATTCAAGGTACTCACAAGTACTACTAATATATAAAAGTTCAAACTATACAACAATCGGTACAAATGTACGTGATTACAAGTGTGTGAGCAAGATTGTCCACGTAGTTTTGGGCATAAATAGTATACATTGGCTATTGTGACAACCAGATATACAGCCATGTTATTGTTGATATGTCATATTTTACTGGGTTTATTGAGAAACTAGTTATGAGCTTTATCAATTAAACATACTTCTCTCTTGTTTTTAGTGACTTTTAAGGAGAGACCAGAAAGGTAACTTGTTCTTAAGGCAATTACGGTTGGCTTTCACGTTCGCGTTACAGTTACACGACTGCTTATGAGGCAGGCTGTGAGTTACACGCTAGCAAATGAAATAACCTTACCCATTGTATTTTACGTCTACAGGGAGCATAGCTTACTCAGTTTAATCCGTTATGAACTATAGTCCTTCACAGCTGTTATACGTTGAGGGCTGTAACTATTTTACAACGCCAACAGCAAAAGAAACGTTCAATCTCAGTTGTCGCTAAAGCTAACTTAGCTTAATTATTAACAGAAGTTAGCACTTACAGCTAAAGGAAAGTAACGTTAGCTATTTAGCATCCTACCTCGAATGAAGCCTCCAGGTCATCTACTAGCGTGTTGTTTCCCTGGCCCCTGGTAGCGGTACCAGGGAAACCTGGCTGGCCCGGTCCACCGGGGCCAGCGACTGGATGCGCGCCTGGAGGCTGCTGACCGGGAAACATACCGCTCATGGACGACGCCATCCTGGACTGACTGAGAGCGTTTCCTACCCGGTGCGCGCATGCGCACGTAGCATAGTCTATACATGCTTTATGGCCAAAGGTATATTGACACCACTATTGATAATAGACTGGTCCTGTTTTCTATGTTAGTTTCACCAAACACAAAGTCTAAGCGTTAGAAAGTTTGTTTCCATTTCTATATCAACAGTTAGACTATTTCGTTTTGGGATGACAGACTGTAAATTTGTACACAAAGCAAAGTACCACTTTGGTGGAGTCAGTTTCCAAATTATGTCAATGATTTCCATAGAACAGCTGAAACTCTTTAACAAGCAAATTAGAGGCCACAGAGATCACATCAATCATACATTGACAGCATAGCCACAAAGACAACAGCGTTACACACATGTATTTTGAAGTCTCACAGAGTTTATTTATATGACTTACATGTATTAGTACAAACAGAACTTTGGGCTCATTACTTGAGCTGAAATCAAAACAGTGTTCAGAAGAAACTGTGGACATTTAAACCTCTTACATTGATGGAATATAAAAAAGTACTTTATGAATCCCTGCCACAATTTTAGGAAAACAGTTGTGCATGGACTGAAATATGTCCTCCCTCGACAACAGATTGTTTCATAGGATTTTTTGTCAGTCAGTTGTGGTGAGCCAACCCGGCCACAAACTCCACTAGGGTACGAGTTGGTCTCCCAGACATTCCTTTCCGAAGGTAGGGAACTTCATCTTTGTTATCCATCACTCCAGCAATGTCCAGGTGAGCCCAATGAGGAGATGTGACAAACTCTCTTAGGAATGCGGCTGCTGTGCACGCACCGCCAGACCTAGAAAGGAATCAGTCAGATGCAGGTTAATAAAGCCATGAGTACCCTTTTCCGCTGCTCTGATGCTTCCTGCAGACACATACTGAGTGTAGCGAGATACATACCGGCTGTATTTGCCGATGTTGTTGAGGTCAGCCAGCTGGCTGTCTGTCACCTGTCTGGTGTAATGCTGGAACAGAGGCATCCGCCACACTCTGTCACCTGTCACAACACTAGCCTACACACACACACACACAACATTCGTCAACACAGGAACTGAGAGACTGAGGTGTACGTGTTTATTGTGCACTCACATTACCTTGTGCAGCTGCTCCCAGAGCCAGTCTGAGTTTGTGAAGACCCCAGTTGCTGCTGAACCCAGAGCTACATCCATTGCACCTTCAAGACAGATGAATCCACATTGAATGTTTAAAGATTGTAGCGTTATATGTTCCACCACGTACATCCTATTCCATCCTATCAGTAGTTGTACAATGCTTTTATGCTAACTTCACTTGAGTACAGGGCCTGAGTACTACTTCCATCACTGCAAGGGGTTATGACAATTGTGAAAACAAAACCCTAAGTTTTTGTCTCTGTGTGTTATTTTAAAAATCCCACCTGTTAGCGTAGCCACGTTGACAATGGCTCGGGGGTTGAAGGTGTGTCCGTAACAAAGAGCGTCAGCGAGGATCAGTCTGCCTTCTGCATCTGTATTATCAACCTGTATGTGCAAGAATAATAAAACCTATTCACATACACGTACAGGGCAAATGTAACTGATAATCTGCCTGTAGTCAACCTACCTGGATTGTTTTCCCATTCTTGGCCGTGACAACATCACCTGGTTTAGTAGCTTTCCCACTGGGCATGTTCTCACACAGCGGAGCCAGACCTAGTGGAAGCAAGAGTGACATGTTTTCACTTATTATACCGTTTTGGTCGATAGAGTAATGATCCTCATAAAAGACGGTATTAGACGGTAATTAGTCACAAATCTCACCAACAATGTTGACTGGCAGTTTAAGAGACGCTGCTGTGACAATGGATGCGCACACGGTGGCGGCTCCGCCCATATCAGCTCGCATTGCATCCATAGATGCAGACGGCTTCAGAGAAATACCACCACTGCAGACACACAGCGAAGAAAGAGGTGATCAGACAACAAACTACACCGATATCTCTGGTTTCTAAAGATGGCAGTGAGCTGGAGTGAGTGTCACAAGGGTTTACCTGTCAAAGGTAATGCCCTTGCCAACTAAGAGCATCGGGGCCTGCGTACTGTCAGGGGAACCGTTGTAATGTAGCTCCAGGAAGACGGGAGGCTCCTCTGAGCCTTTAGACACACTGAGGAATGCTCCCATGTGTTGCTCCTCTATCCAAGCCTGGGATCTAAAAACAGTAAAAAAGACGCGAAAAAAAGATTAAAATTTGTACAGCAGCACTGTTTCTCTGTCTGGCATTGCAAAACTTGGAAACATCATCAGTGATGAACAAACCTCTTTTTGACGATGACTCGTTCAGCATGCGCTGCTAATTTCTCTTCAATAGTGTTGGCAAAGGCAGTAGGAGTGATGTGATTGGCCGGAGCTTCCATGAGGAAACGTGCCAGGTTTTGGCCTTCTGCATACACGACTCCTTTCTCCCAACCGATCATGTCAGAGCTAAACACACATACACACTAGTAAGATGATATATTTGTCTTTGATTATCAATGACATGAAATTCAGCTTTCCCTTCTTTGGGGATACAGCCCATCTGTCAGTGTACCTTCCATGAAGCTGCACTGTTACTTTGGTTTTCTTCTTGGATTTAAGCTCGTCGTACTGAAACAGACCCAGTAAGGCGCCTTCTGCTGCTGACTGACTATCACCGCAGCCGTCAACCTCCACGTGGTTCACCTCCAAGTCCTGAAGTACCCGGCAGCCAGCTACAGAACATTACACAGAAGTCAGCCAGGTTCCAACCCTTGCAAGTCCTCTGTGTCACCAGTACGAAGCCAAGCAGAGGTCAATGTGTCGTACCTGACACAGCCTGTCTGATGTTCTCCTTGCTGGTATCCCAGTTCTCTGACCCACAGACGCCTGCATTGTTCTTATCCAGTCCGACCACAGCAACACAGGGGAAGTCCTGCAGGAGACACAGCAAGATTTGGTTACTCCGATTATCGTTGTCACATGTCTGGTTTTCCAAATCTACCGTCTCACCATATTACCTTGTGGAGTCCATAAAATACTCTGCTTTTGCCTTTCTTGAGAGTTGGTCCAGAGCTGGGAAATACAAAACAAGACAAAGGTCAACAAAACAGAAATTGGAACACTGTTTGTGCAATGTGTATTCAAATATTTGCAGTTTTAATCTCTCGGGTCACTGGTCCATAACATGTACTGATCTGTTCCCAGTGCTGATTCGGGTCATTCTTCTTTAATAAATGATAAAAAAACACCCTGCCAAAGTAAATAAAATCTGAATCACGCACCACTGTCATCACATAATGCACAAAAACCAGCAGTAAAAAAAATGCAACGACTCTATGATGTTGCACTTGTTCTGCAGCGCAGGCGCATGAGCCTGACGTCATTGCTTGTACAACTGTCAGAAAAACACTTATAAAAGGAATTGATACACTTGTGACATAAGACATAACCCTGGTTCCTCTGTGTTAGAGCATCACTAGTGTCAGTTTTACCGAGTAGTTCAGACTAACATTTTCAGCAGTTCAGAGAGTTTCCCAGACACCGTTTGGTCGAAACCTTCCGCTGCTTTTGTCAGATGAAGGCTGCCCTCCTCTCCCTCCTTGTCAAACACCCCCAGCACCAGACCCTGCAGAGACGCAGGAACATTAGCATTTAGAAAATAGATGTCAAGGAAGCTAGCAGACACACACAAGTGGAGCTCAGTGATATACAATCAAATCCAGTGTGAAGTGCGCATGAGTCCCGGCGCTAACAGTCATATGTTCCTCAGCTCCTGTTTGACAGGCTACTTACTTTTCTGTCCTTTCGGTGACTTTGTGAGGCAGAAAATGACCTGCAGCGGCTTGTCCGCCCAACCGGAAGCACAACTCTCCTCAGAAGAAGCATTGTCATCTGAAGATCATGTATGAATACGGACCAAATTATCGATGCAGAGATTTAAAGGTCGTACGCATGTACATAAGCTAACTGAGCGCCCTGACAGAGGCGCGTACGTTTTTACGTCAGCAATGAGCGACGATGACAAATGTGTTGCCACCTGGCGGCGCTAAAGTGTGAAAACTCTGGAGAAAACTACGAATGTTGTAAGTGGTTATTATTAGAGTCAACATATTTATTAGTTTAGAAAGAAATCCAACAAGTCCATTTCACTGGCATCTGACACTAGGTTTCATAAGCCATTTGAGATCTGTGTTTTAATCTTTCTAATGTTAAGAAGCTTTAATGTACAATAGAGTGAATTTCAGAATACTTTGGAGCCTTGGAATTTCTTCAATCCATACACAAAAAGGGAAACCATGCACCGTACATATTTGTTTATTTGATGTCTTACTTGCATATGTAGCTACAATAAATATGAATTTTCTTGATTATCAACTGGTATTGTGTCTGTATATAAAGAAGCACCTTCAATAAGAAAAGCATTCACATTCCTCAGTAGTCCTGCAACTATTTAAACACATGAGAGTGAAACTATAATCTATCTATTGCATATTGTTAATGTCCTTTAATAACAGCCCAAACTAAGGACTTTTATCAACATGCACAAAGTCTGAATGTTTACCTACATTGCTACAAGTTATCTATGGCTTTTTTATTGTGTTTATTATTACTTGGACCATATCATACATTGCTTATGTGAGATCCCCTCTAACTAAATAATCATTTCTCCTTTCATAAAGGGACTCATTTGATGACAACAACAATCTTGTATTTACACATCACAGTGAAGGACAACATACTGTACATATAGGATAGTGAGGATTATAATAATCAATCTCCTTGCAGGTGCTGCAATTATCAACCATAAAGGTGAAAAAAAGGCAAAATATAAAGTCTAAAGACTTCTCATTACGTGTCTTCTGTTATTCATCTGTGATCCCAACCACATTTGCAACAGAGGGTCATAAATCCTGTTTTACGTACAGTCTGTGCAGAAGAGTGGTATTGCAGAAGAAAAAGTGGTCCATCTTCAGTGCACTGAATTGTCCAGTGATGTACCTTATGTCTGCTTGGCATTAGATCAGACAGTATAAAAAAATAACTGTCTTCAACTGAAAATCTGGAGTGTTCATAGCTGTCCAATCATCCCTGCTGATTTACTCAGAAAGGATAAAAATAGAAATGGGAATGGGAATCCACATCATCAAAGTTAATTCAATATGTATAAATCCTTCTGGTTCCCCAGAGTCATGTCCACTTTTTGAGCTAGAAAATCCCATTCCAGTCAACTAGTGATACGTACAGATGATGTCTATGACAAATCAGCTCTGGAAAATGTTTGTGAGTTTAGGTAAAACTCATTGAAGATGCCGCACAGGAGCTATAAAACAGGCACTGGCACCATGGTGGTTATTTGTCAGTCACGTGTTTTGCTCTGACCATCATCAGCCGGGCCTTTACAGATGTATAAGTGCCAACATTGGACTTGGGTTCTTCAGTAAAGCAGGTCCAGAGCGGAGATGGTGGGTTCTTCAGGCATCTTGACCTCAGGTTTGGGCAATTTAAACCGGCTCATTGCCACGACTCCACACACAGCAAAGTGAGTTGCCACACTAGCTACACCCAGCCAGAAGGACCAGTCCAGGCTGTCGTCCAGGACCACGAGAACGAAGAGGTTCTCCCGATAGTTGGCAACCCGCTCAGTCAGACGGTGGTGCCTCATGGCTGCCAGGAAGCACAGCACGCCCAGGGCGCCAAATAGAGCTGCAGACAGAGAGGGACATATGGGAGAGATGAATAAAGGTCAAAAGCCCCAGGAAGATGGATTATGAGTGGGAGGAACTGAGAAGCAAACTGGCAGAAAATGAGTTATATATGAGCAACTTTACGATCATTTTAATGAGGACAGAAGCCGCAACCATTATGATTCTTACGATGTGTTATTCTGTGAAACTACTGAGTGTAGTGGCTGCCTGTCTGTTTCTGCAATCACCTGTATGTGTTTACTGTGTGCAGGCAACAGAATAAAAGAAGACTAGTAATACAGTGCAGACTGTAAACTCTTAATTGAGTCTCGTCACATACCAGCGATAGAGTTCCACAGGTAGAGTCCTTTGTGCCCTTTGATGCTCTGGTATGGGACCTTGCGTGCGTTGTAAATACAGAAAGACAGACTGACCATCGCAAAGCCCACAGCCAGCAGCAGGAAGAGGATCACCATCATGTGAAGGCCACCGTTCATAATCCGCACTAGCTTTGGGAAGACTGGAAAGACAGACAGAAGCAGAGAAACACACACATTATCAGTGTGTGTGTGTGTGTGTGTGTGGGGGGGGGGGGGGAGGGGGTTTTTTTTTTTTTTAGTT
>CAAKHC010018785.1:17029-45391 GCA_901007825.1 Macroramphosus scolopax
AATCTTGTCTTTTTTCAGTTTGTCGAGATCAAAGGAAGCGTGTTTAAGAAGTTTGAGAAGAACAACCTCTTCCAGATGTCAAATAGCGGTATGTGGTAACTGATTCATATAACAGCTGAATATGTGACACAGAATCCGCAGTCTGTACCGCACTCATTTAGTATTAGGCAAATTTGCGGACGAGAGCTCAGCAGTAGTGAGTACAAAAGTAGGTTAATCCAGGATTGATTTGTTTTATTTCCCACAGACATAAAGGAGAGGTTCACCAACTACATCCTCCTGCTCATCGTCTGTCTGAGAAACATGGAACAATTCTCCTGGAACCCTGGTGAGGACTTCAGGGCTTCACAAACAGTGTAACATTACTGACAGCTGCACAGCTGCTATATCTTTATCTATATGGCAGATAACACCTCTGTCACCATGGCCTTCCACCTTACTAAAGAGATAACTGGTGTGTTATCTGTGTTGTATTAACTCATTATGACAAAGGGGGTCGCAGTGTCAAAAGGTCTTTAAGCCATCCAGACTTCATTACTGTCCAGATGTACATGATGCTGGTGGTCACTGGTCTATAGCCTGCTCTTATCTCTGTGGCTGTGCCACAGAGGACGTTGATCAATGTTTCATGTGTTTGTTTCTAGACCACTTGTGGGTGCTGTTTCCCGATGTCGTCATGGTGATTGCCTCGGAGGTTGCTGTGGACGTTGTCAAGCACGCATTCATCACCAAATTCAATGACATCAGTGCTGATGTGAGTCCTCTCTGCATGCTGCCACTTTGGACTGTATCATGAAAATAGTCTATTGCTCATTTTAATGTAAAAGAAAAAAGGGTTGAATTGAACTTCTTTATTTAACAGTACGATAAGAAAGTTTTAAAAGTTTAATATTTGTTATTAAGTAATCCTAGAACTAAGTGTCTTGTCCATAACTCCTGGAAATTTCAAGACGGAACTGTCATACAAAACAGACCTGAATTGTCTTTTCCTTTATGTTGTTTTACTCTACTCTACTCTATACCCCCACACCCCCACACACACACACACACACACACACATACACTGTAGTATCTTGTCTCATCGTGCACTTCTCTGCTTCCCATCTCCTCTGTTACTGTGATTTTCCTTCAAGAGTTGAAACCTTTGTCATCTTATGTAAACCAATTCCACAAGACGAGATTAACCCCTTTCCCTCCAGACTGTCAAACTTAATCACTCAAAACCTTACTCACACCTGCGATTACAACAGTAGTTAATGAGTGCACGCTGTACCTTTTTGCCTTTAATTTGCTTTGCCTTATCCTCATTTCGTTTGTCTTCCCACAACAACTAATAGATAGACTAACTAAGAGGCTACACAAGGCAGCTTTATTTCTGAAAAGTATCCAAAGGAATGAATCAAGATTTCTGTTTACAACACACGCCGAACACACACTTGACCTCATCCAAAAGCACACTTTGATATTTAGCTGTTTTCTTTGGATAAATCATGTTGTGTCATTTACCAGGTGTACGGGGAATACCGAGCCAGCCTAGCCTTTGACCTCGTAAGCAGTCGACAGAAAAACGTGAGTGAAACCAGTTCAAATATCAGCTGTGTCACCGCCCGACTGTCCCAAAAATGATATCTGGAGTACTTTATCACATTAATGCAGAAATATGGATATTAATTACCTCAATGAGTTTCCATTCGTATTTCATTAATTGATTTGCCACAATGTTGTTGTATCTAACTATTTTATTGACCTAATAAGTAGACTAATGCTGGTTGTTGATGCCTTGTGTAATCATTTCTTCAATGTTTTCCCAGGCTTACACAGACTACAGTGACTCAGTTTCCAGAAGAATGGGCTTCATCCCTCTTCCTTTAGCCCTGCTGGTCAGTTTCTCTTCATGGGGATATAAACACAGTTTATATTGTGTATCTTATGATATTTCTATGTACGGTAATATCTGATGTGTGTTTCTTTTTTCAGTTGATCCGAGTTGTGACCAGCTCAGTGAAGATCCAGGGTTCGCTCTCCTGTATGTGTGTGCTGCTGTTTTATTTGGGGTAAGTGCTGAGCTGTGAACACACACCTGCTGTGTTTTTAATTGTGCTTTGCCCAGTTTCACTCAAGAAACTGCCACTTACCCATGTTTTGTGTGTGTGTGTTTGTGAGCAGGATGATCACTCTAAAGGTGCTCAACAGTATCGTTCTGCTGGGAACGTCTTGCGTGTTCGTCAAGGAGGCGAACATGGAAGAAAAGCTCTTCGAACCTCCACCCTCCGCCGTCTCCAGCCGCGCTAACTCCAGAGCTAACCGGACCAAACACAATCACACTGCGCCACAACAAGGTAACACACAGTTCATCTGTCTCTCTGTTTGTCAACAGCTAAAATGTGTCTACTATTTGATGCTAAACTCTTCAACACTCTCTCCAGTAGAATCCACCTCTGACAAAGAAGGAATATCACATGCATCCGTCAACCCTCAACCTGCAAACACGGCACAGAGCTCCGCCCCCACACTCCCCAAGAGTGACTCTGATACTTTTCTAACTACACCGGACGAGGATGATGATGACGACAAAATCATCAACACCGACACTGGACTGGAAGAGGATGGACTGAAACATAGAACACCCAAGAAGGACTTGCTGGAGATAGACCGCTTCACGATCTGTGGCAACCGAATAGACTGAATGCCACTGGAAGTCGGAGTGCTGGCAACACACTAAGGTTCAGGGATCAGACACGGGTCATGGAGGATACTCAGAGCAGACTTTTCTTGTTCATTTGACCCCAGGAGTATTTATTAATTTATTACTGACAAAACCAGCCAAGGCATCAAGCTGTTACTACAAGCATCAGAGGCCAAGTCAGATGTTCCAGCTGGTCCAGACCCGTGAACCAGGTAGACTCTGAGGAGGGTGTCGTGTTCGTCATGGCATGCTTGCCATTGCTGCCTAGCCTACAGATGCGGCGGCCGGGGACAACAATGAGGGGAAAACTGGCAAGGAGAGGTGGAGCAAAGAATGAAGAGAAAAACAAATCTGCATAGGTCTAATAGTACAAAATGTACGAAAAGGATCATCACACCTGGACTGTGTGTATGTGTGTTCAGAAGCACAATCGTATGTACAGTTTGGCGTTGTTTTTAGACTGAAAAAAAATTGTTAATTTAATAATGTTTTCGTAATCCTGAAAAATTCCAATATTTGAAATGAAATTTTTATGAAGAAATAGTTTTTTCTAAAATTGACTATGTTCAGCTGCAGGTGAAAGACTCGCAGTCACATCAACACATTTTTCAACTCAGTCATTCGGCAAAGGCAAACAAACAAACATTTAAAGATGTCCTGTTTGGACTGAGTTACTGTGATGAGCCCAACAGGCATTAAACATGACAGCAGTAACACTAAGACAGTCTCTTATTAGTCTGTTGTCTTCAGTTACGATCTGACGACCTTCTTAGATACATACACTATTTTGAAGGTTATCATATTCTGTCATTTGTGAAGATTTCATGGGGGTTTTAGTTTCTCATTAAGCCTCTATTTTTTAATCATCATTCAACCAAGTAGCCTACAGATAATCATGAGAACAAAATAAGCATCCAGCATCTTTTTTTTTAATCTTAGAAACTCAACTGTGATCTGAAGAATTGTCTTAGTGTAGCATCATTCTTAGTTTCATGGCATGTGACATACCAGCATTAGTTAACCACCCTCAATAAGACAAAACCTGAGGTCTAAAATAACATTACCGTTTAAACAACAAGGTAAAAAGAGGCTGAAAATGATTTGTGTCATTAGAATTTGCTTGTGTTTTGCAGAGGTGTTGACCAGGGCCTGTGTTTATTGGAAGAGGCTGCCAGTAGAAGTCTGTATCAGCACAATACCTGCCAATGTACAAAAGATTTTGGTCCCTTTAAAGGGCTGTTGCACTGAGAAGGGGGACAACATATACAGTCCTTGCTTTGTGTTTATTTTAAACTAGTATGAAGCTTCAGCTGTCTGAGTTAGAAAAGAAAAAGCGTGGGGTTCTTCAATCTGGAAGTTTCTTGTAGGTCAAAATGCTGGTGTTGTGACACAGTAAAAAAAAATCACAGTAACACTATATGACTGACAACAGCGGCATCTACTGCCAAAAATGGTAAATATGGATGCTGGGGCATAATATCCCGTTGATCTCAGAGTGGTGAGGTAAGGGGGGGGCCGAGGATTGCTAATTGAAGGAGGACATACTTTAACCTGGACAGTAGAAAGGAACGATGTGTTCAGAAGAGGGGATGTTTTAGATACAGTGTGAGTGTGAGCGTGACTTTCACAGGCAGATCGGTGCAGCATCTACAGCATGCATCTGTTGTGGTGAATTTACAGTTCCAACCTCACCTATGGTCGCAAGCCTTTTGTAATGAGCAAGAACATGACATACAGGCGGCTGAAATATGTTTCCTCTGAAAGGCTGGCTGTGGCTTAGTCTTAGAGATAAGGTGAGGAGCTCAGACATGCAGGGGAAGTCCAAGTAGTGCCGCTGCTCCTTCACATTGAAAGGAGCCAGCTGAGGTGGTTCTGGCGTCTTTATTAGGAGAGCATGCATGTACCCCTTGAATGTTTTAGCTGCATACACATTTTCTGTGATTGTCATATAATTCTCACTCAAAGAACAGGAAACAGTGACAAATAGCTTTTTATAAAGTGCAAATAGTAACGTATGTGTGAAGATTTTGAAGAATCCAATTGAATGCTACCTACTAGTTATAGTTTGTAGTCTGGAAGCTACATGTAAATCCAACCTTACTATGAAAGGTTATTAATTACTTTTGGAAGAAGAAGAATCAAGTGTGGATGCATCATCATAGTGTGAACTGTGTGTCGTGTATGTGTGTGAGGCTGGTACTGTACTTTGCTGTGCATGAATGGATCTTACATACTTTATGAAATGTATGAAACATATTTGTTTTAATTTTTCATGCTCATCCCTTCTGTATAATGCATCTTCTACGTGGTAGAAGGAGAATAAAACAAGATTTTGTTTTGTAACCCTTTCTGCCTTGCAGTCAGTGTCTAACTAGTGTGCATGGGAGCAGCGTTTAGTGAAAGGAGTCACTGCAGGCTCTGTTCAAGGGGCACACAGCAGGCCTCTGTTCCTCCTGAATACACATTTGGATTTGATGTCTGTCATCACACACATTAACGAACAAGGGGAGGTTTTTAACCTGAAAGTTGAACTCTACAATATCTGCTTCTGCATTGATTACGTTTTCTGGTAGCCACTGCTGTGTTGTGTCATGTAAAGTGATGAGAAGATCAACCGCTGTGCCAACATATCAATGAGTTAAAGCTGATGGTTTTCAGGACTTACACAACTTATCCAACATAACTTTGAACCTGAAATCTTCTCTTTGTCTAGTCTACCAGACTTGAGCATGTACTGTATGTGTTCAGCCACAGATTTTATGCCAGCTGCTCAGAGTAGATGAGGGAGAGCCATTCACATTTTGCACATGACATCACAGTCAGTGAAAGTCTTTGTGGTCAGCCATTGAGTGGCAGAGAGAAGAGTGTCAGCCTTAGTATTCATCCTGAATGTTTGTCTGTCTGTTAGCAGGATTATTCAAAAACAATCAGACGATTAGATTACAATTTTGGGATTTGTTTTCTGGGCAGGGGACTCCAGCGTGCACATATTTGTTTCTTATATCAGAAGAAGACTGATCTATTTCTAGTAGTCTTTGAGTAATGAAATGTAAAACTTGTAACAGTTGCCCACAGTCTCCCCTACAGATTTTCATCCACCTGTGGTAATAAACGCTGTTTTCCATTATTCATCTGCATCCTAAATGAGTGAATACATGCCGATGGAGCAGATTGAAATACGAGGGAGCGCGCCGCAGCCCTCCGCGGGCACGAGCGCTCGTGGATTTTTCTTGAGCGAGAGATTAGGACACTCAGCCGGTGAGCGCGAGGACACCGAGAGAGCGACCTCATCCTCGGCCGTTGGTCCGCCAAGTCGTCGAAGATATTCGGGAAGATGTCAGTTATGAGTCCGCACCGAGAACGCAGGAGTTAACGGCGACTGAACCCGTTGGATGTCAAATTGAAAAGTTTCTCTTCGGACGGTTGTTTGTGCGCTGCGGGGTTTATTAGAACACCGAGAGGGACCGTTGTCCGCTAGCACTTGTCCCTTCTCCATCTCTTGCTAGGTGGTTGTTCGACTGACATTTTTCTTGTTGTTTTGGTGCTTTTGTACAAAGCTGGACTTTTCCTGAGCCATGTTGTGGACAAGGTGGCTTGTCCTGCTGCTCTGCTGGGGGGCCACAGGAGGCGAGCAGCAGGCGGATGATAGGGACGCGCTGCCGGCTCAAGTCCGAGCGGACTCCCGCAGACAGCGGTCCCCTCCACCGCTGGAGCCGTTGGATTTTGGTTTTGTACCGGCGGCAGTTTATGATACCCACGCTTACTATGAGCCAGGAGCCATAGGGATCCTCTTCCACATAGTCCACGCGTTTCTATATGTTGTTCAGCCAAACTCCTTTCCCAAAGGTGAGTCTATCATCCCTCCCAACCTTCATCCTCTTTGCCCCCCTTTCTCCATCTTCAGCTCCAGTTTCTCTCCCAGTGAATCAGTGATATTCTCGGCACTCCTCTGTCTCTCTGGATGGGAGTCCCAGATAAATACAAATCTCCAAAACAGTCCAAACAAATGGAAATAATAAGAGTGCATGTGGCCATAACCGTGTTACAGCAAAATGTGTTCCTCATCAGATTAAGTGACCGCTGTATTAACGTTAAATGTTCTTTCTCTTTTTCTGTGTTGTGATTTTATCCATGAATTTTGGCCCCCTCAAAACAAAAACAAAAAAAATCACTTAAGATTTTAACACAAGATTTATATATACAAAAAAGACGTATTAGTGTCAAAGATAGATTATGTTATAGATTATATGCAATGTCACTGAAACACAAAAACCTTAGGTAACCTACAAATATAATAGTAGAGTACCAATAAGGGGCCATTCTGGATAATCGATTTTCTAACAGTTTATGTAATTCATAATCAGAATATTGATATATCGTGAAAGGTCACATTTTCTTGACACTCAATAGGGGTTGAAGTTGACATTATATATAAATGGGTTGTCTTTAATCAGGTTCATCATGCTGATACAAAAATCAAGTCTTTTTTTTAACACCAAAAAGATAATCGTCCAAAAGTATATAGAGATATTAGAGCAAGAAACCTGCAAGAGGTGATGAGATAGACAGTGGATTGTGTATATATGTTGATCGTGTGTTCATAAATAGAATTATCAATGATTTTTTCTGTTGTTGAAACTTGGGACCAGAAGTGTTTAGATCTCTCTTTGGAGCTCTTTGTTTATTTGTCAATGTGTGGTTAATCTATTAGTCTTTCCCCTGATGGTAAGGAGCCTTGACAAGAGTTCCCATGAGTATCTGGGATCGATGTTTTGGTTTCAATAGATTTTAATTAGGTGTGACGTCTCTCTATGTTTGTCTTCTTCTAGTTAAACACTGGATATTTTCTCATCTTCAGCTCTTTTGAAAGTTTGAATCTAAGAAGTGCTCACAACTCTTTAGAGGGGCATACATAACCATTATTGAGGGGTCATAATTAGACTCTGGCTCACACCATAAAGGTTGGAAGCCATTGAACTCCAGCTGACTTTCTAACATGACAGCATCTGACTCACCTGTTGTCCCTGTCCAAACAACAAAGTCCAAAAACGCCTCAAACAGGCAGCTGTTGCCGCCATTATTTGCACATCGTGGCTGTTTCGGTATTTCCTCTCTTAAGTTATGTGACGTATCTTCACAGCGTGACTTCCCAAAATCACTCCCCAAATTTCTGGCTTCAATTAAATTCATAATATGTCAAAATAGCATGTGCAAGGATGATGGAGTGTTAAGCTCATGAAGAAACGTTAGGAGCGGATTAATGCCATTAAAGGATCAACAGCTGTCAAAAGTGAACCTCCATGGACCCATGCAGGAATATTATTGAGGTTATAAAAAGGTGATCAGGTGTGTCACGTGATCGGTAGTGAACACTGCTCTCTGGTGTCGTACAGCAACACGGTGCAGAATATTTAGAGTTACACCAAACTAAAAGCGGTTTGTTTGTGTGCTGTATACAGAACTGAGTGATCACGTTGGAGGATGACTGTGCAATAGGATTGAGGGTTTTAAGTTGTTGCCATTTTGGTGTCCAATGTTAGAGCCGCTGGCTGGGTAATCAATTAGCAGATCAGCGATTAGAGGAAGCTTTCTCAGTCACCTGCATCACTGCATAATACCTTAATCCGCTGGACCATATGCTGCCACTCACAGGGACTTTCCAGTATGAGTCACCCACAGCCACAGGTAGACCACCTGGATGTCACACACTCCCAGAAGCACCACCATAATGCTCCTGAAACAGATCACGAAATTGGTTAAAGAGACAATTTCAAAGCTATTAAAAGTCTAATTGATTGTAATTGATATCGGAATTTCATATTTTTCGTATTGTTAGTCATAATAACTTTTGACAAGGAATTTTACATCTTTAGAATTTACACTTTTTGATCTCTCTCATCACTGACAGGCACAACATTATGTAAAATAAGTTAACTTTTTAGTTCAATCTGCTTTCACTGGGTTGCTCATAGCTTTCTGATCATATTGATACTGTGAGCAGAGGTGGCCTAAAGTTTAGAGAAGCAAACCTTGTAACCAGAAGGTCACCGGTTCCACCTTGAACCAACAACCTTCTGTTGGTTCAAGCTGTCCCTCCCTCTTCACCACCACTGAGGGACCCTTCAGCAGGGCCGTAACCCCGACTGCTCTGTGGCCAGCAGATCAAACTGAGGTTGCACTGAGTATTTGTGTGAATGTGTAACTCTGTGAATGTGATCAAGGCACTCATTTAGAAGAGCATATCGACTGTAGCAACATTTGTTTTGTTTTTTTCAGGGTGAGGATACTTTAAAAAAAATGGAGGAAAAAAATGCAAATAGAGCTTAGGGCTTGAGTTTAGTTAGTGGGCTGTCACAGAGGTCAGGGTCAACTGTGGACGGAGGTAAAGGTCAGGGAGAACCCATATCGATTGGACAACAAATGCAACAACACACCAGCTCCAGACCACATTTCTATCACTTCTATTACAGAATGGTTGTCATGTTAGGAAGACTGAAGAAGGTAGTTAATTGATTGATCATGTTGGATCAGTTGAATTGTTTATGTTTAATGTTGTCGAAGGTAATTTAATCATCCGGTATTAGAGGGCACATTCGTGAGAGAAATATCCATAAATCCACAATAAATTGGGTTTATATTAAAGCTGCTTGCAGTTACATGTCAACAGAAAATGAAAGAAGTAAGAGATGCTGCTCAGCGGCTCATCATTGGCTCTTGAACAGCTCCAGTATTTACTTCTCCTGACTCAGTTATCCCTTTTTACAAATCTGTGAGGTTGTATTTGCAGAGAAGAAGTGTTTTTGGGCTCTTTCACTGTGTAAGGAGGCAGTGTCTTATCCCTCTGATACACACAGGGTAGATTAGAGGATTAGCATCCACAGGGCTAATGCTAACACTGTCCAGCTACCACTACTGCAGATGGCATGGACACACACTCTGTCGTGTGCAAGCATAGCATGTACACATACACAAGTGCTGAAAGTGGGTCATAGTTCTGGTATTTGTCGGTTTGACTTAATTACTGTGATTGGTAGTACACAGCGTGTTTATCAGGAGGAAGTGAGTGTCTTAAATCAGATTACACTCATGAGAAACAAACATCGATATGTGTATGTGTTTGGTGGAATCACTTCCCCAAAAAAGTATTTATATTTTAAACAATGTGCTAAAATAAAAGGGAGACCAGAGAAAACTGCACTAAGCTTCTGTGGAAGTGCAGATGTCTTAAATTGTTAACTTCTGCTGTTTGTGTGTTTAAAGCATCAATTAGAAAAAAATCCTGCAAAGCAAGTTGCACATAAATCAAGCATCTTTTGTCTTTTTTTCAGCGCTAGCTATTTTCTTATCCTAAAATAGAATTTATTTCTCTGTTGGTCATGTCTGATTGCTCTGCAGAGAAAAAAAGACATTCCATTCCATTATTCTCTTGTTTTGTTGTTCTCCAGGTCGCACTGGGTGTGTAACTTACTTTGGCTCCTGTTGTCATCAAAACACAAACTGCGCATGTCATATTATACATGATATATGATTTAGGATTTACAGTAATAAAGATGCTACATTACTGTGATTCAACAAACTTGACATTACCTTCTTTTTTCTCCTCCACTCTTTGGCGTCTGTGTGAGACGCAGCAGTATTCAAGTAACTCTAACATTAACCCATTTAAGCCCATTTAAGACATTCTCAGGTTTTCACATAATTTATTTGAGCTGACAGTCATATGCAACATTTGACGAGGTGTTGCAAGCAGAGATAGTTTTGTTTAATGGGATGACACCCAAAAACCTCTATGAATATAACTGCATGGTATTCCATGGTACATTCCAGTGTACTACGGTATGAACATTGAAGGTTATCATACAATGTACATTTGCTTATCTTCAGTATTATCTATAGTGAAAGATGCAGCAGAGAATCTCAGCCTCTCAGGCCCTTATTTTCAATCAGGAGATCTTGTATATTTAAATATTCAATCTTAATTAAGTGTTTGTTCAACCATAAAAAAAATCATTCTGATTTTTGTTTTTAGATTTTCTTAGACAATAGGCCCTTTTCACCGCAGAAATGTGGACTTGTCGAAGCAGGAAAAGCAGAGTACAGCAGCCCCGATTACGGCTCACATAAATTAGAAACACCTGTCTAATAAATCGAACTGCCTGCCTTGAAAATGATCTGCTTTCATATTTATCATTTATATCGTTACTACAAAATATAACATCAAATATCCTTATATGGTTTCAATTCAATATCACCCACCAGTACCAAGGAAATCTGAGACAGTTGAAATAGCCACTTTTTTTCACAAGTATCCTTTACATTGGCCATTCTTTAAAAAACAAAAAACTTTGCCCGACATATGTACAGTGTGTGATATTTAAAACACTGTTCTCGAAGTATATGTCAACCGACATGTACTCCGAAACTGACAAACACTCACTGGCCCCTTTGTTAGGTCCACCTGAACTGAAGCACTGTAATGCCAAAATCAATTCTACCATTATGAAGCTTATAATGTAAAGGAAGTGTTCACTGAATTCTGTAGCTATTGCAGAAGACATGCAGGAACTTCGAGTTGCATCTTTCTAGATTTCCCTGTAGTTGCTCAATAAACAAATGTAGACTGGAAGTGTATCAGTCCGAGGCTACGAGGGTTTATATGAGGTCTGTCATGTAAAAAGCATCAGAGATGCCTGTCGGGTTGCGTAAGGTTCTGTCGACACCTTTCAGTAATCTGTCAGAGCCGGTCAGTACAGAGGATTGAGTTAGTCTATATTTACACGTCACAGTAAGAGGGCTGTTGGTACTAACTTACAGATAACAAGTACTAACTAGTGGCAGTATTGGTGTTTGATGACCTTTGGTGACTGTTTGCCGTGTTGCCAATCCAATCCATTTCTAATTAGTTTACAGTTAGTTAAGGAAAATACAACCCCAACTGGGGTTCTTCCAAAGCCTTTGATTACTAAATAGTTAAAAGAAATTAATAAAAATCTTCATTAATAATTTGTGTTTTATGAAAAAGTAGCTCCTCTGAACAAACTTTGAATAGAGGAATTTTCAGATATGCTTCATTTGCTCTCTGCACTATCGCAGCAGATGAGTGGCATGTTGAGTGGCGTTCTTATATCCTTTCACGTCTAATTCTGACCGATGTTTATCCCCCTCACTCCTTTCGTTTTGCTGTAGCGAGTTCTTATATTGGGTCACTGAACTAAGCTGTCCAAGCTTAACTGCCCTCGGCGGCTAATGCTAACTAAGTAGCTGAGCAACAACAGGTGGTGTCCACACGACTCAGATGTGCTCATTGACTACATCTGCCGAGTGATCAGATCTCTTCACCCTGCAGGACAGTCTGAGGTGTCGTCCAGTCCAATCCGTTTTATAAACACTTATCAATTATCCACATACGGTCATGAGGAATACCCCAAATCACAGCTCCAGTCCAGACTGAATATCTCACATTACACACACACACACTTACAATAAGGCGGGTTATTTTATGTACTTTTCTTTGCATTTTTCACCACTACAGTTTTTTTTGCATTGGTCTTGGGGAAGGTTTGTCAGAGTGCCCTTTAAGTCAGCTCCACCAAGGAGGGCAGAACTTTTAACATAGAGAAAATCTTGGTGAGTGTTCTGGTTACATGTGTTTTAATAGTAGTCAGTATAGATTTAATAGAAACCATTGGAAGAGAAGGATAAAACAATAAAGGTCCTGTTTGGGTTTGATCCACGGAGGTTGTCATGGAGAACCCTCAAAATAATATCTGAGTTTAATTAGAATTAAAGGAGGGAAACAGAAGGTGAAAAAGAAGCTTGTCAGTGTATTTCTGTCTCTTGTATACCTCACCTCACCTGAGGATCAGCAAGTATACGAGCACAGAATGTATATGTGTGTGACAGCTGTGTCAGCATTTACATATTAAACTGGCCTCCATCTGCTTATCCGGCGCCGACCGTATTAATGAGAAAGAACAAAGTGTCACCTCTGCACAGTCAGAACTACTTGATGCTTCTTCGCTGTCAAGGATAATATCATACTGAATGTCCATGTGATGCTTGATTATGAACATGCAGGTTTTTTCAGTTGAATATCTAGAGGCAGACATCCGTGCAATGTATTTCCGGATATATTCCACATGTTGTGCACACATGCGTCGGTCAAGTGGTTCATGGAAGTGTATTAGTGTTTACCTGCTGAGTAACAGTCTGGGTGGTTCACTGTCCCGCTAGGCTTAAGGTTGCCTGACCTATATAGACACACAGACAGCTGGACTGAACTGCAGTTGCTCCATTGGCGTACATAACAGTTCAGACAGGTTCAGGAAACATACAGCTGTTGGATATATGAGGACATACAATGGCGACAGTGTACTCGGAAATTAAAAAACGGAATCCTCTTAATCTCTGTTTTTGCTAACGGACAGATAAATGGATTTGTTTACTTCGGTGTAGCTTGTCAAATGTTATACCGGAAGTTTATTTGATTGTCTGTAAATCTGGCTGATTTCTCAGACATCCAACTGCACTGCCTGTGAAACACCCACACTCAATGGATTATAATCATTTCTGCAGATTAAAACATGATCCCTCTTTTTTTTTGTGTTTCAGATCTGATCGTTAAAGTCATTCAGCAAAACATGGGGGGAATCAAAATAGATGAATGGAGAAAGGTATGATGTTTGAATTAAGAAGCACAATCAGATTATACAATCAAGCTACTTTGATGCCGTCAAGACTTTTCTCTTGATTTAAACTGAGCTGTTGATGTTGCCTTCAAATCTCTTGATCGTCACACTAACCTTGTTTTATTTGTCTTGTGTGTGAATGTGTGTGTTCCTGTCTGTGTGCACGTTGTATAGCCAGAAAACGTTGTCCTCCTGCTACAGGTAAACGCCTCACAACTGCAATTTAAGTAGCATTACACACTAAAATGTCACAACAAATGTGTATGAGAGATGAAGAGGAGGAGTGATGAATCAATGAGTGCTCTCGTCCTGCAGTGGGTCTACTATGAGGCTGGATTCCTCATATGTTCGTCCGTGGGAATCCTGATCGTGGTCCTCTGCCCCATCATTGGCATGTGTTTCTGTGTGTGTCGCTGCTGCGAGAACTGCGGAGGGGAGATGCACCAGAGACAGAGGAAGAACGCAGACTGCCAGCGAGGTTTCTACACCGCCTCGCTCCTCTCCACCTCCATCTTCATCGCGTGAGTCCCCCCATCATCCTCTGTTCTTAGAATCATCCTCTTGTTTATGACTGTTTGAAAGCACTTGGCTGACTGTGAGAGTGATGGATGTGTGTGTAGAATCAAAACTCCTCACGGGGAACAAACCAAAGCATTCTGCAGCCTTTTCAAGACTCACGATCACAATTACTCAGATGAAGGTCTGAAATGTGTCTGTTTGCCTAAATGTGCAGGTGAGGAACTCGTGTGCCTCCTGAGACTCCTGACTTCTCTGTCAGTGACATGAAATTCAAGCAGCTGAAATATCTCTATGAGACCATGCTGCCCTCTGCTGCTCAACACTGCTCATTATAACACGTTGCTGTGTGTGTGTGTGTGTGTGTGTGTGTGTGTGTCTCAGCTTGGGAGTACTCATGGCCTACGCTGCGAATCATAATGTCAGTATGCAGATCAAGAGCACTCGTCGGCTCATCAACACCAACATGAGAGACCTGAAGACATTCGCTAACAACACACCCGCGGTAAGCACTCACTCACTAACACAGATGTGTTGGTCAAACACAGGTGAACTGACATTTAAACTTGGTGTCCTGCTCTAATGATGCTCTGCTTCAATGTTCCTGCAGCAAATCGATTACCTGACATCCCAATACACAACAGCCAAGAACAAAGTCCTGTCAGACCTTGACAGTAAGCTGAACACAGACTTCTTACATCAAGAATTTGTTTGAGTTGATTTCATAAATGATTGTCATCAAAATTCTCATCTTTCTGTGTTTCCTGACAGATATTGGACCTTTGCTAGGTGGAAGAATTCACAGTCAGCTGGAGAAAGAGGTGGTTCCCTCCCTGGACACGGCGCTGCGTATGGCTGGAGGTAAGACACTTCTTGTCCTGCTCACAGCTCAGACACAGTATGCAATGCAATTTCTAACATTTTGGGTTAGAAAATAAACTCAGAAACCTCTAAACAGGTCAGACAAAACTTAATTTATAAAGACAAAATGATATTGTGTTGAAGGTCAGATTTAGATTAATATTTACTTTGATCTAATAATAAATGATCGTCTATGAACTGCGTGAAGACAAACTTCAGCGGCTGAGTTTTCCACTTGTGTGCTGCCTTTTCTTCCATTCTTTACTGCAGATTCCTGGTCTGCTTGTGCTCCTTTACGAGCATGCTGTCTCCACTTTTTAACAAGTTTTCCTCCTTTCATTCTGTCACATTTGCTTTTCATCGATAGCTAAAGTTGAAAATGCCGTCAAAGGTAATCAGAGCTGTTGTGGCTTCAGTGTTTGTGACTAAGTGTCAGTGGATCCCCAGTGTTGTTGACAGTCTGTTGTTCTGGTTCTCCTCTGGTGATCAGTGTAGAAGTGTTGTGGTTGTCTATATCGTGGTATGTCCATGTATGATTCACATTGGTTTGACTATATGTAACAACACACTGTGAATATTTTATTAAACAAATGCAACATTTTGATTTCAGCATGCGATTGAATCTCATCCATCTTTTTGTTTTATAGCTATGCGCGAGACCAAGGAGGCCCTGGAGAACATCAGCTCCTCTTTGGAGGTGCTTCAGGAGGGGACGGGGAAACTCGAAGCCAGTCTGTCGGGAGAGCGCGCATCACTGTCCAACACCCTGTCCGATCCCGCCTGTACCAACGGAGCGGTGTCCCCCACCTGCAACACCATCCGTTCAACACTGTCCCAGCTGGGAGTCAACGCCGACTTCTCCAGGGTACAGAAGAGCAATAATCAAAACCTAAACGTGAATGAAAACAAACCTGTTAAAGATGCATCTATTTATTTATCTTCCCTCTCTTTCACCATCAGCTCCCAGATGTCACTCATGCCTTGGCTAACGTCAACGTCGTTCTGAGTACAGACCTCAGTAAGATTGTACAAAAGGTTGGTCTTCGTCACCAGCTCATCATCATCCTGCTGCTCATCTTACGACTCTCTGTTTCAGCCGCCAGCGTCAAACTAAACACACTCCTGGTTTTCTCCACCTTCAGGGTTACTCATCCTTTAACGATACACCGAGACTGGTTAAAGATCAAACCAAAAATATTGTCTCAGGTACACAAGTGTGCGTGCAATATATCTGTGTGTAAATCAGTCAATCACCTCTTTGTAAATGCAATTACAATGTTTCACATTCTATTTCTCTCGTCTTCCATCGCATCACTTTGGATGATGAAACCATAGCTCTACCTCGTAAGTCTTGTTCTGTCCCTGTCTGCTTTGTATTTAGACTCTCAGTCCTCCTTCCTCCTGAATCTTTCACATCTGAGTTGATTTATTTATGTGTCTTGCTTATTTTCTGTCTCTGTGTATGTGTTTAGGAGTGAAAAGCTTGCTGGATAAGATCGGTATAGAGATCAACGGCTTCGCTAGGATGTTTCCGGTGGAATCATCTCTGGTCAATTTCACCATTTTCCTCACCCAAGGGCAGAAGGACATCGAGTCCTTTTACCCGCAGATAGACCAAATCGATTTCTACAGGTTTGTCTTTGTGTTTGCATCGATTACATTATTGGGATGAAAATCTGTCCACAAGGTCACGATGCAGGGACGAACCTCAGTCAGCTCAGTTAACTGTATATTTAAAATAGCTTTAAATAAAGCTAAAACTAAAGATAAAGTATTACGATGTCCTCAGATGTGATTTAATGTGTTTGTGTGTTTGTGTGTGTGTGTGTGTGTGTGTGTGCTGCAGATGGATCGGATGTGTAGCAGCACTCTGCGTTGTCGTCCTGATCCTGGCCTTCAATGTTCTGGGTCTGCTGTGCGGCACCTGTGGCTATGACAAGCAGGCCACGCCTACAACCCGCGGCTGCCTATCAAACACCGGAGGAAACCTGCTCATGGCGTAGGTTACCTTGACAACAGTTTTACCCTCAAACTAAAGAGATAATTTAATAACTTTGTACATGAATATAAGTCAGATGAAGTATCTATCTGTAACTCGTTACTTTAACCCACAATTATCATTAATAAGTGCTGTATAAACTGGATATTAATTGTTCACATATCATTATGATGTGATTGTCAGGAGATATTCTTAAAATGTATTAATAAAGCAGACTTAAAGCAGGAAACGTGGACTGTAAAGTGATGTGTGATGTGTGTGTGGCTCTTTCAGTGGGGTCGGTTTCTCTCTACTCTTTGCCTGGCTGCTGATGGGCATCGTGACCATCTTGTTTGTTGTTGGTGGCAACGTGGAGAAGCTGATGTGTGAACCACTTGCAAACCGTCAGCTGTTCAAGGTACTGACGTGAACTCTCTTCCTTCCTCATTTCTACCTGAGAAAAAGGTTTTCTCGTAGAGAGCTTCATATATATGTGTGTGTGTGTGTGTGTGTGTGTGTGTGTGTGTGTGTGTGTGTGTGTGTGTGTGTGTTTATAGATCATAGATACACCTTTCCTGGTCCATCCTGCCAAGAAGAACTTCCTTCCTGGGATGCTGTTTCAGAATCCCAACATCGATTTAACTTTGGGAAGCATGTACAGGTGAATGTTACACCATTAATACAGTTCTATAGTAAGAAAAGGTTCATTGTTTTCTAACTGATTTATGAAAGGAACAGATTTATTAATTTTTATATTGGCCTGAACTTTATAGGGTCATTTCATGCGCATTAAAGTTTTCTTTTCTGTGCTCACGATTTTCTGCTCAAGCAAATGACATTTATATTTCATGACAATGTTGAGCTCTACTGTTTAACCTACATGAGGACATTCATGATACTGTATTGTTTGTCTCGTAGGGATTGCTATGAGAACAACGGTCTGTATCACGCTCTGCAGCTGGAAACTATGTTCAACATCAACTCCTTCCTCAACAGAACTGTGGTGAGTGTCTGAATATTACAGTAATATGCAGTTCTGTATTTTGTTTAAGAATGTGTATGAACCCTGAATCTGGTAACATCTGGTTCTCTATGTATTTCACATTAGTACAACAAGGATCTGGCCAAAGTGTTTGAGAGTGTGCAGGTGGACCTGCAGGACATCACACTGCTGGAGCAGGTGGGCAGAGACAACCTCATCAACTTTGCCAACTCTGGGATCGGACAGATCGACTACGATGCCTACCTGACTGAGGTGGGTGCCCTCGTATCACAATACAGAGACTCACATCTGTTAACAAAGTCTCATTACACTCAGGATAAGGGGGATATACAGTATGTTAGACATCGTCACACATGACAGGGCTGAGCAACAGTTTTACAAAATACAGAACAAATGAATATTGTACTAATTTAGCTTCAAATGTAAATGTTTTGTTTCAGGTGAATAAGGGAGTCACACTGGTGGATCTTCTGTCCTTCTCTACTACCCTGGAGGCTCAGGCCGACCAGTTGGTGAGTTAAGTCTTTATTGCACAAACCTACAAGGTCACCCTGTCTGCTCTTTTCTCTCAATACAAGAGGATATTAACCGGATTAAAACAAGACACTAACATGTAAACAGCATCTCGTATTTGGAGTAAACAATAATCCAATGGAGACATCTGGAGTCCTCCAATCAACGTTCCATTATTGAAGTGTGTCTTAGACATGTATGCAGCTTCATCAGACTATGAAACTCTGACATAGGATGTATAATGTGGGCGTGAGTCTCCAGTCATAACGTCTGTAAACAGGAATATAAATGGAATGTTCAGTAAGCAACTCATCCAAACACTGTGAGTGATCCTCTTCAGTGTTTTGGAACATTATTATGCTTCTAAAGCGTCTCTGAGACAATTCCATCACTTGTTCCTTTTCTAGCTTTGAAGGACGAACCGATCGTTTTAATAAACATTAGTTACGTTAGTTTTACTGTGTAGGAATGAAAAAAACGAGTTAGAAGCGAGTCCAAATACAGCATCTGGAATATGATTTTAGTTCAAGCTCACGATCGGTCACGTTGGTCTGAACAAGCTGCCCATTCACCTTGAGCACAAACACACACACACACACACACACACACACATTCATTCAAGGCACATGTAGCCTTGAGAAGGATTAGTGTGAGTATTTGAAAGGAAGTCCATTATAATTTAATGAACCGAAAGACTAATAAAAGTGATCATTACTCACAGGAACACCTCCGGATGGATTAAGGCTCCATGCTTATGTATGGTGTGTAAATTAAACTACTGCCGGCACTTTAATCAATCTCATGCTTTTCAAGTCCAGAGACGGACTAGTCTGCAGTCCGCAGTTAAAGCTGCCGTTACCGGCTGTGATTATGTTGAAGGATAGTTTGCAGTATTTCTGTTTTCCTTCCTCATGATTTCTCCTCCTGGCTGGTCAGAATGGTCCCTGCTAACACAAGACGGGTGTGTGGACGTGGTGCTTTCATCCATGTGTAGAACACTTAGCCATAAATTCACTGTGTTCTCACCATCCTGCAACGTTCTATTAAGTATCGTGAGGAGTCATTTAGGGTTCCACGATTCTGGAACTCACAAGCACGAAACCATTTGGGTCTTTTATAATATAAAACAGCTGTACTTTCTGTACGCCCTTCCCCAGACAGCTCTCTTTTCCCCTCTGATATTCACACTGTTGTCTTCCTGCGACAAATCATTTCCCACAAGATTTAAGAGAAAACGTCTCATACCAGTTTCTGTCACATTAAACGATTGTATCCTGTGTTTTACAGCCACGTGGTGCTCTGGAGAACGCTCTGAAGGGACACGCCAGCAGCATCAGACAGATACACCGAGAGCAAGTGGTTCCCATGGAGCAAGCAATGGTACAGTCCCTTAACCCACTACACAAACACACACAGCACACTATGAAACACATTCATTTAAAACATGTATAGAGGTTTACTTTACTTTGCAATGGTTGATTTGAACAATTAAGGCCATAAACAACAAAAACAAAGTACATTATTTATCATTGCTCTGGACCATTAACAACATCCACAAAACAAATCACATTTAAATGAGCACATTTAAAGATTAATAACAACACTGAAGCATATTTTCCTCATCATTCCTCCTTCTCTCTCCTCTTCCTTTGCTCTCATTGAACGGTGACAGAAATACGTCAAAGCACGGGTAAGCAGCTGTTGTTGCTCGGCACTGTGATGGTGTTTCTTGTGCGTGTGTGCTGTAGCAGTGAGGTTCATGTATTAGCGCCGGTGATGTGCTGTGATAATTAGGTTTTGTTGCTGATCTGTAATAGTTGTAATAGTTTATCTTTGTGTTGTCATGCAGAGCACCCTGAGCCAAAGTATCAGACAGCTGCAGAGAACCTCCAGTGACCTGCCGGTGAGGAAACACACTGACAGTATAGAAAACACAATCGTTTCTCATGAATAGATAGAAATGAATCTTTGTCTCTCTCAGGTCAAAGCCACCAACATTCTGAGTGCCATAGACGCAGCAGAGTATCTCATCACTCATAACTCCTCCCACGTGGTGAAGCAGGTACGAGACCTGATAACAGCTGCTGGTGTTGGTAATCTTTGCTCAAATGAGGTTTAAAGTCATGACTGGTTTGGAAAGGTGCAGTAGTGAAATGATAATATATGCAGAGTGTTTCCCTTCAGATCACATGACAACATTTGTATGTAATGGAAAAAAGTTTTGATCTTAAAGTATTCTATGTTGCTGTGTAGGAAACAAAACGCTACATACAGAGCTTGGTGGGATACTTCAACCAGTACACACGATGGGTCAGAAACTCTGTGAGTATACCTACATCTTACTTTGATGTGTTAATGTGTTTGATCGTAGTGGAGGAAGAACACAATGATGCCGTTTCTCGTTAGGCAACACATCTGTAACCCTCCATGCTACTTTGATGTCCACCTACAGGCAGTAATGAGACAGTTCCGGGACAAACTAGAATGTCCACAAGTGAAGATTATTTCACTGCTCTGCACCGAACTCAGCAGGTTTTGGTTAATGTATGTTCTGCATGTGATTATTTCTCCTGCAGCTGACTGCAGAGGTGGCTCAGTGCAAACCCATCAGTAACATCGTGGACAGCATGGAGATAGTAGCATGCAGCTTCGTGATGGACTCAGTGGTAAGACACATGTGCATGTGTGTGTGTGTGTGTGTGTGTGTGTGTGTGTGTGTGTGTGTGTGTGTGTGTGTGTGTGTGTGTGGTGATTCCTCTCATAGCTGATGTAAAGTACACATGAAGCTGGATGTCAACCTGAAATATAAACGCCTCTTTGAGTCTTTGAGGGACCCCTGGGTTTTGGGGGGAAGACGGAGGTGTCGCCACATGTACCAGAACAGTATGTTCTCAAATCTCTCTCTCTCTCTCTCTCTCTCTCTCTCTCTCTCTCTCTCTCTCTCTGTATACCATCTCACACACTGAGATGGTATAGAGTCTGTTTTGCAGCAAGGTGGGAAGTTATGTAACACGTATAGGTTCTTCACTGTTCTCCCCGTTGGCCCTGAGGAGTTTATATCCGTTTTATATTAAAAAACGTTATGCAGGTGAATTTATGGGGCTTTTATGAGCTCAAACAAGCCACCGACTGTGCTCAGTGTGCAGCTGCTGTGTAGGTTCTGCATGTGTTGATGTGTTCGGATTTGTGCACCTTTTTTACTTGTATGTGTATATTTCTTTAATTAAATTCAACATTTTGATTGGGAACGATAATTCTTCCAGTCAGAATTCCAAAGATTTGCTGGTTCCAGCTGCTTAAGTGTGAAGGTTTAATTTGCCATCATATATTTACAAAGGGTTTTTTCTTCATAGCATTTGATAGTCAACTGAATATCTTTGGGTTTTTGGCTGCTGGTTGAAGGAAACTCTGCTATTTGAAAACTGTACGTCTCTTTCAGCTCTAGAAGAGTGTGATGGACGTCCGCCTCTATATTTTCAGACACTTTATAGGAGAAATGATTGACTAATTAAACAAAAAATGTTCTCCACGTGTTTTCGTGGGTTTTCGACCGCAGCTCCGGTTTCCCCCGGCGGCCACAGACAACCTTGTTAGGAGTTAATGCTGCTGTCAGTGACCTGACCAAGAAAGAACCGGAGGTGGTCGCCTGTCGCTACAAAAGTCCAAAACTCAAACATGTTTGAAATAAAAACTGTCACACTTCAGAAAAAGAAG
Organism: Macroramphosus scolopax; assembly: GCA_901007825.1. Lineage (NCBI taxonomy): Eukaryota > Metazoa > Chordata > Actinopteri > Syngnathiformes > Centriscidae > Macroramphosus > Macroramphosus scolopax. The sequence continues at coordinate 38,989 of CAAKHC010018785.1, forward strand.
AAACCGACCAATGAATTATAATAACAGCTGGTCATTAAAGTTCTAAAAATGTTTTTTCCAGAACACATTCTGGTTCGGTTTGGGCGGCTGCTGCATCCTTCTGATCCCCAGCATCATCTTCTCCATCAAACTGGCCAAATATTACCGAAGGATGGACACAGAGGACGTGTTTGAAGAGTGAGTCACTCACACACTAAGATCTTTAGTTTTCCTGAAGAATCTCTGTTTTAGATGAAAATGTAATTATAATGAAATATTTCTTCTCTCTCTCTCTCTCTCTCTCCTTACTATGTGTCATCTCACATTTTCCCTTCATGATATTGCCTCTCCAGCTCCTCTTACCCGTGGCTTGTTGCACTCTGATATTGTCTGTTCATGCACGCTTCATTTCGTCCTCCTCTACATGCCCCGTCATACTTTGGTATGGGAAACTTTGACTTTGGATCTCCTTTGCTCACTTTTTCATCAGAAATCAGGAGCATGTCGTCTCCTCTTCGGCCTCTGTCTCTTCATCCTCTTCTTTTGACGTCATCTTTCTTTCGACGCTCTCTGAGGATCACTCCTTGCTTGTCCCTTTCCAGCATTCTGTCTCTCACCTGTCCATCCTTGCTCTTGTGTTGCAGTATGGGTAATAAAGGTGAACAAGTGTGCGATGCTCATGGAAGCCTCTCTGTGGTCAGGTACGGGCGGTTCCCCCGACTGCATGTGGAGGTGACATTTGGTGGTGGGATTTTTTTCTTTTTTGGAAAGTCAGCGTTTGCTCGATTTCTCCACAGATGTCAAATATATAAAGAACCCCCATGTATGTGTTTGTGTGTGTGTGTGTGTGTGTGTGTGCATTCACATGTAGCTCCCCCTATTACGACACTGTGACCCGGTTCCCTCGAGCCTCTGCTCCCCCGATCCACTCCGACTGGGAAGGTTCTTCCCCTCACTGAGGTATTGATAATCACCGTTCACATAATCCACCTTTAATCCTGTTAAACAAGGACGACAACCATCTGACAACCACCAGCCGTTCAATCCTCATCAGCCTGGCCTCACCTCAGAGACATTTCTGTTTCTCCTTTCATTATTTCTTCTTCTTCATCATCCTTCATCCATCGCCTTTATCTCTTTTTAGTGTCCAAATCCAAGTAGGTGGAGGCACCAAGAAGACGTTGACCGTTATGGAGGGGATTTGAACTGAAGACCCAATATGCACCCGGCAGTCACATGTCACATGTCCTCATTACGAGGTGTAGAGTCGACTCACTTGTCCTTGGATTTATGCAGAAATCAGGAGACATTTTTTGTTGTCTTTGAAAGCATCAGATTGACTTCCCTCAAAACAAGTCCTCAGAGGGTATTAAGAGTCTTACATTTTATTTACAGTGGTCTTTTTACTTGCTTCCTGTAGTCAGTAACTGTAGGGGTCGTCTGTATTTGCAGGTGAGTGCAGGCGAGGTCAGTTAACTCCAACAGTGAAGGCTCCTTCACATCACAGTGACTCACTGCTGCCCTCTCAGGAAGAAAGGTGTATTACACGACAAGACCGACCCACGCTACCTTATTGTTATCCCCTTACAACTTATCACTTTAAAGTAACGACTCTGTTTTGTGTGCTGGTGACACCATCTTGTGTCTTTGATGCTGAATATTGAGTCTTAAAAAACATATTTTTCCTGCTGTAACCTCTTTGGTATTTGCTTTCCTATCGCATGTTATTTTACTCTCCCTGTTTCTGAACAATGCATCGTCCTTATATTTAAACAGAAGAGGAGGAGAACATAAAACAAAGTCACTCAAACTAACACTTGCTCTTCTCAAAATGTGCACGACTGTAGTTCCTGAGCAACAAAAGTAAATATATAAATTAAGTTTATTTCCTTCTCTGTCTCCACAGCGGACAAGACACCTGGAACTGACCTCTCCTAAGTTGTGAGTTTCTTCTTCTCCTTCATTCAATAATAAGAAAACAGACTATTACTACAGCTTCTTTCTGACCCGCCTCTCTTGTTCTTAGGATCACTGCACTCTCAAGATCTCCTAATCAGGTCTCGTAACACCTGCTGAGACCAAAGTGAGGAAGGTCAATGATCAGGAACTCTGCGATGATGCCGCCCCCGCCCCCAGTGCCCCTTCAAGCCATTTGACCAGAACCTCTGATGCCAGCCAACTGTATTTTATCACGTGTTGTCTCATACACTGCAGTTTGTGTGTCACTCTGTACATTACCAAGTGTCGGCGCATTGCTCCCTGAATAACTAGCTTTAACTATAGAATGAACTCAGTTTTAACATGGGCACACAAGTGTACATTTTTTTTTACACTTTCAAAGCTTTTGAAAGTTTTATATATTTTTGTTAATGTTTGTTTTATAATTTGTATGTAGCTTTTTGCTGTAGCGGTTAGTTACGTTTGTCTATTCCAGCTGAATATTTGGTGTATAGCTTTGCATTGTTCTTGCGTGGCAGGTTGCATCGACCAGGTAGATTTCATAAGAAGGGTTTATTTTGAAACAGGAAGCAGGAAGTTCCGACGTCCTGTCAACAGCTCACAAACAACAGTTAATTAGTGAGCATTATGCTCTCCCTCCCTCTCTAGTTTTTATGCTAAGCTAAACTAATTCTCTCCTTAAGCTTGATATGAGAAGAATAATGACCTTATCATCTATATTTATCATCTATATTTTGAAAAAAGGAATTATTACTCAGTTTGGCGCCGACATGTCCGAAGGTTTTGAAGAGTTTATCCTGGTCCATGTTACTACAAGGCAAAGTATTACCAGCTATACAACAAATATATCTTCATTCCAAACAAACAGTATAATTGTGTCTTAGACATTTCTCGCCTGGCTGTTAGTGAAGGCCGAGTCACTTGTGTTGTCAGAGGGTTTTTCTTGCTTCCACCTTGCGGTGTGAGAAATAAACCCCCCCGGAAGCCTCTGTGGTGTCAGAGGCTAAACTGAGGAGCACAAACAAATCCAGCAGGAGTGTGGCGATGGTGCAAATCTGTGAATAAAAACTTCAGTCCAATGAGAGTCTGCTTTGTCTCTGTTTCACATGATTCATGAACTGGACGGACATTTTAACCGACTAGCAGAAATACACTGCAGATTGTCTGGTAGCCGTTTCTCCAATTAAAGATCCATAAATCACCCAAATAATATTCTAATAGTGCTTCTATGTTCTTTCAAACTAAGAGCCACATGCATATGCACTAAGGAACACATTTGATAGTAGAAGTGGAACAGTAATATTCATGTAACATGCAGAGCTGAACACATCTGCAGGAGAAGTCCTTTTGGGGGGTTTGCAATGTAGCTCAGCTTTAAGTCTGCAGCACATCACTTCAGGCAGCTTCTTGGCTCAGGAGCTTCATTCCTCTTCCCCACATCAATAGTCAAAGAACCTCCTATATGTGCGATTATATAATGTTTCACAAAATTGTTTTTTATAACATTTGGCTTGGTGTGTACCGTCCTCCAGCCTTGCCCATTTCTCCCCCATCCCCTTCCCCCCATCTCCCAGGGACCCGTTGACCGCTCCCCATCTTCCTCCTCATTCGGTTTGTGTTCTCCCCCCCCCTTCCATCACATTAAGTTTTCAGTTTTAGGTTTCACCCCGATGTGGTCGTGTGCAGGAGGAGTCAGAGGAGGAGGAGGAGTCCTCACCTGAATACCTCCTTTGTGAGCTTTGCCTTAAAACGTCCCCCTCAGACGCTCTCTGCCTTTGCACGCTTTCATCCTCTATGCACACACATACATACACATCATCCCCTTACGCATCTACCGACGCCATGAGAGCCGCAGTGAGAGTGTTGCTGCTCCTTGCAGTGACCGTCTGTGTGTCCAACGCTCAAACCAACAACAGCAGCAATGACAACAAGCAGCGCAGCGTCTGGGACGAGCCCATCCGGTTCAGCACCAAGGCCAAGGACTCCTGCACGATGGTGGTGTCGGGAGCTGGGGACTATACTCGCCTGCGTGTCTCCTGCAAAGGTCCCAGCCAGGGCCAGAGTCCGGGACGCTCCTATTACTGCGACTTCCAGGGGAAGCCCAACCTGTGCCGTGCCTACAATGTCAACCCTCGTCACTACTTCACCCAGATCATGTGGGAGTTGAGGAAGCTGAGCCACGCTTGCCAGGGGCAGAAAATCTACCGCTCCCAGATGTGCAAGAAATACACAGACGAAGCCCAGATGAACTTCCTGGCCTCTTGGCCTAAGACCGCAACCACCAAAACCTCCAAGACCGTCCAGGAGCCACGCAAACCGGCGGTGCCATCCCAAGCCAAGCCCATCACTACACCTAAACCTGTGAAGCCTCAGCCGCAGCCCGTCAAGCCCCAGGCAGGCAAGGGCCCCCAGACCAAGAAGATGACCCCGAAGCCTGGGAAAACCACTGCTCGTCCTACAGAGCTGCCCGAAACCAGGGCCTCTCGCCTTGCCTCTGAATACTGCTGGCAGAGCTTCCACGGTATCTGCTCCTACGTCATGGGCTGGTTCCAAAACTGAGACCATACTCAGGTGAGTGACAGGAAAATGTTGGCATGCAATAAGTTAGTCATGTGTCATAGGTGGAAGTAGAAATGATCACTTATAAAACATGTGAGATGTTTATCATACCCTCACTGAACCAGCATAACGTTGAAGAGAGAAGTGAGAAATCCATAAAAGTCTGAATTCTTATCTCAGAATATCAATTTAGATTTGTATCTTACATTTTATGAATGAAAAGTTCTGTTGTTGTTCCAGGTTGGAAACACCGGTCACAACATCTGCTGTGTGTCTGACCTCTCCAGGGTCAGTGAGGGAGCCTGGGTTCATTATTTCCAACACACTCCTGTGTGCATTCAGCGGCTGCAACCGCTTCTCCTGTCATGTGGTATAATTGTTATTATTAATGCACAGCAAGGCAAAGAAACTATGGCAGGCATGTGATGCTGTGTGATGTAAAGTCTCCTCCTCGTTTCACATTAATTCTGTGAAATATTTATGTTTATTTTCAGGAAACAAAACGTGAAGAGAATAAAATCAGAGTGGTGACCTCTCCTCTGCTGTGTCGCCTCATTTCTTCTGCTGAGCCCAGACAACCAGCAGTTTTCCCTCTCTGGCTCTCAAAGGAGTTCCTTGTTTCTTCTCATTGCCGGCTGTAACAACACGTCTGCTGTCTGGCTGGAGGAAGTTGTTAACATCGAGACACAGTCTCAATGTTGCCGCAGTAAAGATAATACAGCTCACTCGCAGAAGGTGTCTGAGCAGATAAGCACTTCTTTGTATGAGCTGGTGAATTGAGGCTTGAGCGCGACCGTGTGCAGGAACAGAGGTCGTCTGTCTGGGAGAGGATGAAAATCACTGCGGCTACGTCTTTGATGATGTCACACATTGACACAATGATTAAGGCATTTCAACTCTGTCAACATTGTCCCAACTTTTCCACAGAAACCACAAATGTCAGGTTTTGGGAGAAAATGAAAAAACAAATGCACAAAACATCTACAAATGAAATGATGCCTCAATAAAAAACAAACAGACTTTCAATATTTCACACCTCACTTTACATATATTAAGAGGTGTAAAATAAGACTTTCTCATGTGGGTTACAGGCATAATCCAGCGCATGTGCACTTCAGTAACCATGGTTACGCTTCACTCACGTCATCATCACCTACAGTATTACTGTCAGTTTTACTTAGCTTCTCCAAAATGAACAACAAAGACAACACCCAAAAAAAACACACGAACTGAGTGGAAGAAATGGAAAGCAAATAATACAAATGAATGAAACTCAGCAGTAACAATTACGGACAAATAAAACTTGCTGTGAAACAAACATGGATGAAATCTCAAAGAAACCACAACAAGAGCTTGGATGTTTTATACAGAACAATAAATTAAATCTAATGTTAATAAGCCCGTCTAGCCATATATGATAAATAAAAAACATGGTCATGACATGTTAAGTCGCATTCTAACAAGCTGCTGAGCCTCTTACAACCACCAGATGGTGCTGCTGAGCCGAGAGGGAATTTATATTTACATTTTACATTTGTCATCTAGCAGACTCTTAAAAGAAAAGATTTTGTGTTCAATAAAGTTTTTTTTGTCATTTTCAAGTCTCATTTAAAAGTTTAAATCTGTCTTCCACACATTTAAAAGTGATAAATATAAAACACTGTGATGATATTAATTTAATTATAGTGAGTTTCCTTTAGTTTCCCTCCTCTGATGACTACAGGTATAGAAGATACATATGTGTGTATTGTGAACTGAAAGTGTATGTGAGGAGGTAAATAATCTCACTTTCCATAAATGTCCCAGCTGATGATGAAGATGAGGAGGACAATGATGAAGATGCTGATACAGAAGAAGACACATTAGTTCAGTGTTTGTTTGGTTGTGTGAGATATTGCAGGAATGT
>CAAKHC010018785.1:59979-104969 GCA_901007825.1 Macroramphosus scolopax
CACGCACACACACGCACACATATGAATGCACACACACACAAACACACACACACACACACACACACACACACACACACACACACACACACACACACATTTGAACAGCTATTTCTGTGAGGACAGACCTGACATAATATACTGCGAATTGTATTAGCCTCACACTAACCTGAACCCAGTTTCAAACATAAAAACAAGTCACAAACTGCTCATTGCAGCCGTGTCATGAAAGTGAGGGTGGACCAAAATGTTCCCTTTTTCTCTCTTAACATCCTCACTGCAATGGTTAAAACACAAACTGGTCCTCAGAAATATGGCTGGAAACCCCACTTACACAATCTCAAACTTAAAAAAACTGGAGAATCTCAACAGAACAACGACACATTCAGTTTAAAAACTCTTAATCTCATCATTAAGTCACTTGTTCAACTGTGTGTAAATGTTTGCACTTTCCCTGAAGCACATTTCAATATAAATCAAAAGTATGCAAACAGTGAATGAATATTCACATTTACAGATGTTATCAACTTTACAGAATGTGGAATAAAGTGGGCGTCGTCCTCGTGAGTTCAGAGGGAACAAACTATAATGAGTCAAGTATTTGCATAAATAACGGACTGTACCTTTACCGGTTTTTTTCAGGGGGCATGGCGGCGCTTACAACAGGGAACAATGCCATGTCAAATAAATTACTCACCATGTCGACAGAAGTGTTCCTGTTTTCACCGAAAGAAAAGTTGTATCTGTTGAGGAAATGAAAACGTTACTGAAACAAGAGGACCGGATGGGTTTTAAAGAAGTCAACGACTCTCGCTGTTGACTTTGGTTAACTCGGGGAAAAAAAGTATCCTGTCCGTCCTGCAGTTGTTGGACTAACTCTTCTCATTTGCAGGGAGAGTCCAGCTGCCCCCGCTCACCTGGCTGCTGCTGCTGGGCATTAACAAGAAGTTTCATCGACAGTCGGACAAACTCACCGCTGAGCTGCAGCTGTCACACCAGGAGAAGCTCGACGGAGATCCGGCAGGGAGCAGAGAGGAAGAGAAGAAGGACGGACCTTCTTGTATCAACTCGGAAAAACTGTAGGCGCGCGCGTGTGCTCGTGCGTGTGCCACACCCCAGTGCACACAGACCCGAGTGACTGTGCGCGCGAAGCACTCCGGGAAATGTTGTTTTCTGTGTCTGGACGCTGCTGCATCTTCAACCCAGCATTGCAGAAGAGGACTGTAGTGAAGTGAATGCGGAAGTGCGTCCAACTTCTAAAATTCTCTTTAAAGTAGCTACTATTTTTACTTAATATATGAGAATTTATACACAAGAAGTCATAAACTTTTTACTCCTTGCACCTTCACAGATATGCATCTCAGGGTTTTAGGCTTCTTATCAGTATGCTTACCTCACATGTCAGACGTCCTGTCATGCCATGTCAGTCTACTGCAGGACTAAGCTTGTTTACACTATGCAGGATACAGAGGAGTAACAAAACATACTTTGGGCTCGAAAGAAAACAAGTTGTCAATGGCCAAAATGCCAAAATCAAGGCTTCAAAATGGTAGTCAGTACCCGATCCTGATCGCTTGCAGGGTAGTAGGCTAAAGACAACATGATGGTTACTTTCAAATGATTTATAGATAAGATCAATAATTCATACTGAGCAGATGGAAACTGGCCTAACAATGAGACAAAAAGAAGACACCAGGTTCTGACATCAGCGGGACACAATTACATTGATTATATTGCCACAGCAGCAAAACATTTACAACGAAGAATGTTATCTGTATTGTATGGCTTCTTTAATGAATGCTCTTCATTCTGTTTGCTTTTGCTTTGGTATGTAGGGAATGTTCATGCCATGCAAATAAAACACGGAGCCAAACATAATTTCTAACAAAGAGGCTAACCGTAAAGTTGAACACATGACCAAATACAACTATTACAAAAGTGTGTAATCTGATGAAAAATTGTTTGAATAAAATTTGTAATTGACTTCACACACAAACGTTCTAATTCTAATTCCTCATTTAGAAAATGGGTCACAACAAGCTCTACTACGCTTTTTTCCAGAGCAGAGGGAAACAGCAGAATAAAGAATACAAATGGAACAAAATAGGCAAATAGGCATGATATTAAAATGTTCATTTTACAGAGATACACTATTTTTGTAAGGGGATGTATGAATTTGAAATATCATTTAATCAAATAACAGTCACAACTCAGCTATCTTCATGACACACTGATGAAGAACATGAGATGTGTTTCAAAACAGAATTTTGAATCCATTAAATCCATTAAGGTTGCAGCTCACAGTGCACCGTCACCGTCTGTATCTGTAGTGCTGTGATCCTTGAAGTAAGAACCAGAGTAACAGAGCCAACAGCCCGCTGAGTGAGAGAAAAAGACAACAGTACATCATCATGCTCCATCCCCAACCTGCAACCAAAGGAGGCACACCACTGACCACCTGAAATGTTGATGGTATGGGCATGCTGCTGCGCACCAAAGTCAAAGATCTGAAGTGTCCTCCGGTGCCAACTTGGAGAGAAAAATGTGAACTCCAATGCTGGTGATGTATAGTATGTCCATGAAGTTAGCACGTCCAGTTCTGTTGTCTTCCGGTGAATAGTTGCTATATCTTCCTACCTGTCAGGTAAAATAACGTTCTTTCTGCTAACACTTTAAGAGCAAAGATTATGAACATACTACGACAGGTTTGATCTTTTCTCACAGCGTAAGTGACTAACTTGATGTCATCATTGGTTTTATTTGCTTTTGGATTGCTTCATCCGCATCTGGAATACAATGAAAGCTTAAATGAAATTGGAGTTAAGGGCTTGCTTTTCTTCCTCCTCTGGGTTTTCTTCTGACCTCCCTCCGTTACTTCTCCCGTTTTAAACCAGACCAAGAAAGCACCATTCGCACCGGCTGACAGATGGACGTCGATAGAAATCACCAGCTACCCATTTTCCTCTGACCTCTGACCTCCTCAATGCTCTCTAATTTTTGCTGTTGCAGGCCTCATCCTGCGGGTATGCCTGATCAATAAATGTCGGAGTCGTCCATCATCACTTCTGATTAACACATATTTCCAAAGTCCACCCTGCTTGAATAAAACATGCATGTTGCAAGTAGCTACACTGCAACACGATGCATGTTTGGATCAATAAAAAGAGGAGTCATTCAGAATATAGTTCTTAATATAAATAATCACAGTGATTTCCACTTACCGAGTAAAAGAAATGTTGCATAGTTGAAATTGTGCTTGTTATAAAAACATTTTCTTAATTTGAGTCATGGTCTCATAATCATTAATCAAAGTGACACACTCTCCACCCTCAGATAACATCAGACACATCTCTAATGAAAACAACATGGAGACTTTTTGTGGAGTCTGGCAGATAGGGCTTCAGCAAGGGCTTTGCAAGAACGTCATAATGGGTTATAACTCATAATTTTAGTGGAGCGAGGAGCGCTGTAGCCAAAATCTTTGGTCATGGTATGTGTAATTTTAGGTGGTGGTAACGGTATATATCACAATACAGTAATTTATCTGTAAATTCAATTAAGAAATGGTTTAAGCCATCATCAAATTAGATTATTTTACTCTTTTATTTTGAACTTCCATACCAATAGAAAAACTAAAAAAACGACTGCTCCATTCAACAGTCATACTCTCCTCATCCTTGTGAGGCAGCAGGTTTGAAATTTAAATAGGGAATTAATAATCAAATAAATGCAAATATAAATTAAATGGAAATAAATTGGGGGAATTCCAATAAATACAGAAGCATGCATGTTTGCCTTTAAAGGGCATATTTAGTGATTGATTGAGTCAATTAATTCTATATTATTTATTTGTGATTAGGGCAGTTTTGGTCCTCTGTATGTTACAATAAACTATTCATGATTATTAATATTAATCACAAGTGTTGTTGATATTGGGTTTGGCATTGTGAAATCATATGCATTTTTCATTATGGAGGATCAAACAGCCAGAATACAATTTAAAATGTAATTGTTAGGTTTATGTGAATGGATTCTTAATTTCTACTGCATTCCCTTGGGCTCACATTCACATTGAATTGTTCAGTTTATAAATAAGACGGGAAAATATTTAATCTTAGTTTCGTGTGTTGAGATGAAAGTTTCAGGTAAATCGCAGAAGATTTTCCTGATTTTAATTCGGGCTGTGGTATTTTTAAATTTGGAAATGACTGCACTACACCATTATGCACAGTGAAGATGGAACATGCAAGTTATGTAACAAGATGGAAAAATGCATTTCTGAGTGTCGGGGGGCTTTAATAAAGATGCGTATTAAGCCACGTTTTAAATATTCAAGATTGGAGTCCAGTATTTGATTAATTTACCCGAAAATGTATGATTGGTTAGTGATTTATACGTCACACATAACGTGATTTTATTCAGGGACATTAAACTTTAATGTACAATTTTTCCGAGGGTAAACTATGATTTATATTGTGTCAATAAACAGCTGAAGGGGAAGTTACTTAAATTCATTATATAAATAATTCTGGTACTTGCTGAGCACCGCCGGTTATTTGATCCGAGTCAACCCCCCGTCTGCTAGGAAATGGTATGACCGGCAGCTTATAAATAACAGACACCGTTTAACTGTATTTTCAACGGTTGAAACCCAGACAGGAAACCTTCAAGGTATCTCTAAACTAGCCGAACATCACGAAAAGCGTTGGAAAATGGAGTGGACCCCAATGGAGATCAACCCCGAGGTTAGAAGCATTGCTGTGTTTCCTTAACTTTTGCCCTCCGATTTCACCGACAACAAACTCACCTGTTCCTTGTCTATGTCGTTTCAGATGCTGAACAAGGTGGGTAATGTTAACGTTAACAACCATTAGTCGCTGAGTAATGGCGACACGTTGCTAGCTATCAGGTAAGTTATGCAGTAGCTAGATAGTAACGAGGCCGGCTCAGCCTTTAACTTAACGTTAGACGAACCTGGCCATTTCTTCGATAACACAATAGGAAAAAATATGTTTTTTATGATAAATTTTGACTCTCAATGTTGCAGGATATGAAATATAAAAGCACCAAAAAGAGGAGTTTATTTTCATGAGCGGCAGCATCCTTCCCAGCGGTGTCCCCGTAGTCTAGGCTAAAGGGTGTGGTCTGGCTGGACCAGCACAACGCAGCATCTCTGTCGTCGCTATGTTTTCATCTGTTTGAACCCATTGTCTTGTTTATTTAATAACTGTGTTTTTCAGGTAATGAGTAAGCTAGGCGTGGGTGAAAGCTGGCACTTTGTGGATGTGCTGGGGTTGGAGGGTGAGCAACTCTCCACCGTCCCTAAACCATGCTGTGCCTTGATGCTGCTCTTCCCACTGACACAACAGGTAATGATGATGATGATGTCTTCTTCCTGGAAGAGAGAGACCAGGGGTGGGGTGTGCTGGTGTTACTGGCTGGCTTGGGTGGGGTGATATTGAGGTGCAGGGAGGGCATGGAAGGAGCAGGAGAGAATCTCAGTATGTATTTGTAATGGATGAAATACGGTTAAACTGATATAGAGGAGTTGAATCAGATATGAATCTTTTGCTTGATGGTGGGTTTGCTTGATTTGTGATCCAGTAGGCTAGACCATTTCCCTTGAGCCAACATATTAATCAGAAATGTACTTGACTAATACAAATTTTAAAATGCTTTAACCATTGTTTTTTCAATTAATTGATAAATCCTTTTGTTTCAAAATATAACAAATGCCCACCTTAGTAGGGAGGGGATATGCAAGAGGCAGTTCCATCTGAGTACCAGCTCCAAATTGTTAAATCCATTCAAAATGGTATGCTTCCAAGCTTACAATCTGTAATAGCGATGCCAGAATGTATTTCCGACAGATGCACATTGTTCTATGCTGCTAGAAGCTAGCAACAAGGAGGAGCCATGGTTTAATATCAGCTCATTAATATCAACACAATTGTATAAATCCCCATCTCTATACCACACAACAGTTAAGTTGGTTTGTCACACTAAACATTTGGACCCATTTGCCTTGATTTTAAAACAGATGAGTCACAATTCTCACATTGAAGAGGATTGTTTTTTCTTTAAATGGTTTTAACTTGCAATCTATCAAAATGTGTATCGATGACCTAAAATATTACACATTTCAGCTCTTTTGTGTGGATATGACAATGACTGACCAATGTGTTTGTCTATCTGCATCGCAGCATGATGACTTCAGAAAGCAGCAGGCAGACAAGGTGGCGGGAGGCTCTGACATTTATTTCCTGAAGCAGACCGCAGTCAATTCCTGTGGCACCATCGCCCTGCTGCATGCAGTGGCCAACAACCAGAACAAATTGACATTTGGTAAGTAATATTGTTATTACAGTAAACTAATATTGAGGGTTTTGCTCTCCAGTTGCTTGCTTAAAAAAAACACATGTTCATAAGTATTTTCTGACTCGTCCTTGGCAGAGAAACAAGATACGTTTTTTAAATGGCAACAGTACTCTTAATATCCTTACTTAATGTAAGGACTGCTGATGTAGTTATTGTAGGTTATCATCTGATATATTTCAACATGAATAATTGGTTAGTGACTAAGCTATTTTTGCTATTGGTCTTTTCAGATACAGGCTCTATCTTAAAGAAGTTTCTAGATGAGACTGCAAATATGTCTGCTGATGATCGTGCCAAACAACTGGAGAAGAATCAAGTGAGGCAGTCACACACACACACACGCACACGCACACGCACACACAACATACAACAAATTCACCAATCAAAATATTTTGGGATTTCTGATAGGGTTGTACAGTATTTTCCAACTACATTTTTTTAACCACTTGGTGGCGCCAGACAGTAACAAATACCTTTGACTCTCATGAGGGCTTCTGGATTGTTTTAACATGTAATTATTGTTAGATATTGTTACATAACAGAAAGTACTTGGAAATTGTTGTTTTTGCAATTCTACATGCATTTAATATGGAGTTGAAACGTCTCTGTAGGTCTATTTCAAAGAGCAATGGAAGAATTGCCTGTGAAACTAACATGTAAGGGATGTTTCTTTTCCAGGCAATCCTCGATGCTCACAATGAGGTTGCATCACAGGGCCAATGTAGGGTAAGAATCTTAACCACAACATCAATTATGATGACTTACAACAGATTTAGAGTTTCCCTGTGGAAGACTTTGGTATCTCAACAAACAATTTAAATATTGGTTTCTATATCACAACTTTCACAGCCAGAAGCAGATAAAGTCAACTTCCACTTTATTGCCTTTGCCAATGTAAATGGACAACTTCATGAATTTGGTAAGAATATATCCTCAATTATTCACATTCCTTTATTCTGTGTTTTTGATTCCTAACTGTCTCATTTGCTTTTAAGATGGGAGAATGAACGGCCCCGTGAAGCATGGAGCTACCAAAGATGGGTCCTTCATTATGGTATGTAAAGCTTTGATTCTTCACGTTCATGTATCAGTTATGGATAGCTTAAAATATTACTTTAAGCCAAGTCCCATAATCCATGTGGTCTGTGAGTCGTTGTATTGAATGGGAAAAGGGAGTGGCTCTTCTGAGTATCTGATGGGATCAATAACCCTCTCATGCATATTCTCTTATATCTGCAGCTGCAAAGAACACATGCTTCTTCTTATATGGTTAAATACAATGAAAATCAATGGCCACAGCATATATTGACCAACTACAGATTTTTAGACACATTAGTCTTATAAATTGTTTAATGATATGAACAGAGGCATTCAATTTACTTAGCGGAAACATTGTAAAATGTTTAAAATGTATTTAAAGAACAGCCTTACAAATCTGGAAAAAACTAAATTGAGGCCAATAACCAAATTCTGTGACATATAGCTTTGTAATAAAGTTTCAGTATTTTTGTGATATTACTCATCTGTAATCAAATACTTAATATTCAGAGAAAAATCAAGCTTCTGTAGGGTGTACTATCCTCTGATCCTTGTGACCTCACGCGCACTGTATTTCATAATTTGAATACAGTTTAGAAAAAGTTTTCTAAATTGACTGAAACATGAGTAAAGTTGGAATCTAAATTACCTGAGGTAACATTAATTCTCTTTTCTTCTTTTCCTACATATCCAGGATGCTGCCGAAGTGTGCCGTGGATTCATGGAAAGAGAGCAAGGCGAAGTCCGTTTCTCGGCCGTAGCTCTATGTCGCTGTTAGATTCTAGGTAGGACAAAGAAGCAAATTGTAAACCAAAATGTCCTGGAGCGTTCACTTGGCATCACAATCAACAGGCAAGCAGAAAAACCTGTGTACACATACAACTGCAGACACTATGCACTATAAAGCACATTGTTTTGTCTGTTATTGTTAACAAAGCATTCTTAGCACACAAAGTCAAACTGTTTTGTTCAGCTAACACTTACTGATATCGGCTTGCTCAAACCTTTTTGTATGTGATATCATTTATCAGTGAAATTGTAAAACAAGCAAATCTCACCACTGCTTGCCTTCTGTGCATATTTTTTTGTATGTAATTGGTGCATCTGTGCCGAACTCCTAGTCAAAATAATAACGCTTAAAATGCCTTTTGTGCCAATAAAACTATAGGTCAATGTGAGAAGGAAAAAAAGCAAAAAACCTGTATGGGCAAACTTTGTGCCTATGTCTCAGAATACTGTTGTGTAGCTGAGATTATAAAGATCAGACATTCCTCAGAACAGCCCAAACGTATCCGTAGGAATAATTTGACCATTGTTCGGATCCCCAACAGAACGTTGTGAGTTGTGTTCTTGGGTGTCATACTGGCATTTTTCCTGAAAACTGTGGTCCACTTTGAGGCATTTGAATTTAAAGTGCAAAATGGTAGGATTATAGTCTACCTTGTTTGCAGATATTCATTTATACAGTTGTAGTATTTTGCACTTTGTTTTGATAGGCTGATAAATCTACAAATTTGTGGTCAATAGCACTGTTTGCCTAAATGTTCAGAAAATAAAAACTTCAAAACAAGATAGGGATACTCATAATAATATGCTACTCTATGTTGGGTTGTTTGTGCAATGTTTAGGCTGTGTACCCATTGTTTACCTTTCTGCAGTTTACAAGTATTCTGTTTCTGTTGTTCTACTGGTAACGCAGCTTTGGGAATTCAATAAAGCAACCCTTGCACTTCAAGGTGTGTTTGTATTTGTTAGAACTAAACTTCACCTGCTTTCTGATCTGCATCAGTTCTTGTGAGTGATTTACATAAAGTAATATGGCGTGTCCGAAGCAGAATGTCAATTTCAGTGTATACAATCCCTCATGAAACCCCAAATTATATTCTCCTCAATATGCCTTTCTTCATGTCGCAGCCTCTTACACCTGTTGAGTGAGTATTATCCATGGTGTTATGGCTTTAAGCCCCAGCTATCTAAAACATCCTTTTCTTTATTTCCCCTGGTCACCCGTCTACCTTTTTTCACACAAATCTAAACATACATCAAATTATGTGATGAAGTAATTCATGCCTGAGTCGCTGCCCCCTGACGGCTTGACTGTATTGGCTGTAATCCAGCTATAAAGGGCAGAAGCTGATGGAGAACATGATCACTCAGCTCATCACTGTGGATAAGAACAGGACACTGATCTACGTGTTGCTAAATAACATTCAACATGATACACAATACATTGAGCAGAATGATAGGGTTTTTATTTTTTTAAAAAACAAAGGTAGTGTGACAAAGTAGTTTGTGTGGTGAAGCATTTCTTTTGCCTACAGTACTCTATGACAGGGTTATGTCACTCAGTGGAATCATGATGCTTTCAGAAGCAGAACTGAATACCAAAAAGTCTTCACCCCTTTCCTGTAATTTGTCAGATGACTGTTTTTCATTTTCACATGGACAATACCTTTCCAAATTAGAAAAGAAAAAGGCTGGCTTGCAATCCTCACAAATTGTGTGTTTAGTATGAGTTCGGTCTATGCGGCCGATTGCAACACTGAAATGGAGAAATCAGAGAGGTATGCTGCTCAAATATAGACATAGTGCTTAATTTTAGCTGCAGTCAGGGACATAGCAATTACATCTTACTACACTTGCTACATCTCAGTACACATTCGAGGTTTATTTTTTATACGTTCGAAAAATCTCTGCAAAATCTGAATACACATTTGCTAATTCCTTTAAACAAGCACACATCCACACGTTTACAGAATCGTGCATTCTCAAATCTGAGTACAAACACAGATGCAGTTACGTTAATAGTCGCAGGATATCTCAAACTCTCGTGGACTTATAAATATTATTAGTATTTGACCTGAAAAAGCTAGTAGACTTTATGTGACTGAGGTGCAGTAAATAGATGCAAAGCAATGCCCAGCTGACTCGTGAGAATAACGGGACGTGTTTTGCAGTCCCGCTCATCTCTCTCTCTCTCTCTCTCCCTCTCTCTCCCCTGTCCTTTTCTGTGTCTCTTGACCTCCCCCGCATAGATTCCTGTCTGCGCGTTCACGTCCCCAACAGTGCGCGTTAGCCTCTCGCAGTTCAGCGTAGAAGACTTGTTATTTTTAGCGCCTGGTTTGTGTTGCAGCGTCCTCCATCTCTGTGTCACAGTTTGAGCAGGACCCCGGGCAGACGCTACGCAACTAACCTCACGCGGAGCTGCGGCTGAAAGCGAGGAGGAGGATAACGGGTTGACATAGCGGGGAGCTGAATCTCAAATCAGGTATCACCACCGTCCGATAGACTGTCTGAACGGCCTGCCCGCAGATGGCTAGTCAGGCAGCAGGTCGAGATGTCCCGCGGGACGAGCAGGAGTCGTTAGAGCCGAGCCACCCCGAACCAGCCTGCCAGGAGGCGCAGAAATGGATAGAGGTAAGTGGGGAGAGTCAAAGGGCCCCTTCTACTGCACCACATTTTGGATAGAATTGAGCTATATTGTCACCCACCGGGACGGGGGTATAAATACCCAAACAACCACAGCACCGTTGCACCGTCACCTGTTTGGATGGGGGCGAAGCAGTTGTCGTGTTTCAACCATATGACTCAAAAGTTTTCACGCGTGTGACCTTGCTGAAAATAAGCACAATTAACTTTATCACAGCAACTAAGCAAGAGAATAAACGACGAAACAGAAAGTAAATTCCAAACAGTGTAGCTTATTTTGCGTTTGCTTAGTATCGAAGAGCCTGTTTTTTTATGCTAGGAGGAGGAACGCCCCCTTTTTTCGGGCGCGAGGGGATTCAGGTTGCCATGGTTATGAAACCGGGCCACCGTTCACGCACGAGATGCTATACTGGACCAACAGTTGATCGCATCGGTTGAGATTAACATTCGTGGTTTGCGGCATCTCTCCCACCATCATCTGCCCCTCTCTATAAGCTGAGTGGTGAATCATTATTTGCCCGTGGAGCTGCGTTATGACCTATTTTTTGTTGCCACCACATTGCTTTAGCCTAGCTACTTGCCAGGAATCTAGATTCGACAAAGCCTCAAAGGGTTGGAATTATGTTTCTGTAAAAGTACTGGCATCAGATTCAGATTCACACATTGGCGGTTTTTCCAAACGATTCTGACAATCCGTGCCGCTTGCTTATAGGCACAAGTCAGTTTACTACAGACTGTGATAGTTTGGCAATAAACTAAATAGACTGAAAACTTCCAGTCCTGATATAAGCCTTTTTATTATATTCATTTTGCCTTAACCCTCTTGAACAGATTAAAAACATGCACAACTAAATAACACATCTACAAATAGTCTTATATAGGTTGTTGAAGAACCATTTATTTACCAAAGAGATGTTTGATTTCAGCAATGTGTAATTGAAAACTTGTAAAGTCAGATGTTTTATGAGGGATCTAATCAGTACTGAAACTGAGGCCCATTTAAGTTCAATTAAATTCCTTTTTGAATGCTGGCAGCTAGATATTGATTTGTCAGTTGACCTGGTTCAATCAAATGTTGATGATATGATCACTAACGCTTTAAGGCAGACTTTTGTGTTTTTTTAGTAACGAATAACTAACTAAGTTCATCAAATTGTATTTATATATGGTACTTATTTGATGAACTAAATGTGGGGGCAGTGGCGTACTCGATGGATGCCTTTGCATGTTTTAGCACCGGTTACAAGGACTAGCTCGGAAAGCCTACTAGGTTATTGCTGACCTCTAAATCTTAATCTTTCTGGCAC
This sequence comes from Macroramphosus scolopax, assembly GCA_901007825.1. Taxonomy (NCBI): domain Eukaryota; kingdom Metazoa; phylum Chordata; class Actinopteri; order Syngnathiformes; family Centriscidae; genus Macroramphosus; species Macroramphosus scolopax. The sequence continues at coordinate 72,129 of CAAKHC010018785.1, forward strand.
TGGGTCTTTGCTTGGGGCTCCATTATCTTTGTTGTCTTCCTGCCTAATAATTCTCTAGTTATTTTCCGGCCTGTCAAGCTGGCTCTATTTCTAGTGCTGTATTTATACACTCTCACAGGTGGGAATGATTCAGGGTTAACCATGCCACCCTACACTCCATGCTGTACTTTCATTCCGTATGTGTGTGTGTGGTTGCCATGTCTGTCAGAGTATGCAATGAGTATGGGTGCGACATGCATGATACCCCTCACATATGCCTCAGACACGCCCAGGTTGAGTGACACTGGTGACTATGGGAACATAGCATGTGTCGGCTCAGGTGACAGGTGTCAGTGTTACCAGGGGGGCACTAGAGCAGTAGACTATCACCACAGGACGTCACCAGGAATTAGAACACAGACAAGAACTTTCTATGTGTTTATAGAAGAGACGAGGCCGGACTAGACTGTCTCAAAGCCGAGACACACTGTCAAATGTGCTTTAAACCTGTTGGTTTGGACACTGAGCAGCTGTACAGAAACAGAAACACAAAGTTAACTTCAGTGAGAGCAGTTAACCTCTGCTGTCACTGACAGACACTCCAAACAAAGAGTTACAGTCGCACATGGACAGGGAAGAATGTCCGTGACCCAGAAAGCATGTGTGTGAATAATTAGAGATTTTCACAATAAGATAATTGTCTCAGAAAGTGTCAGGGTTTTCATGATATCCTGGTTTACGGTAGGGATGCATCAATGTATCATCCCAGCATCGGTTGGATTTGTTGACTGCAATCGGCCTGTTGACAAATAAGATCTGATGGTGTTGGCCAATATCTGTTTATATGTGTTGACAAAACATAGCCAAACTTAGCCTTGTCATTGAATATGTAGGCTACTGTGTAGAACACTAAAAGGTTTTTGAAACAGTTATTTTTCACAAAAAGAATCTTTGCCATGTGAAGGAAGGTCATATTAAAGGTTGTTTCATACATTTTTAAGATTAATTTCATGGTCATTCACAATGGTGTTATGGAGGGCTGACAGGAGGATTTATTTGTTTCTGTGATTTCTGTATCTTGTGTGAACAAGTTATTAAGCTATGTCCAGTCTTAAATACAATCTATGGCTAATGGGGCAAGGGAATGCATTAATGTCAAAGGATAGCTGTGAGGAAACGAGTGTGTGTATGTGTGTGTGCCAGATGTCACAGCTGTCCTCGGCAGATTAACTCTGATGGTCCCAGACAGCCAGCTGTGTCTGCACGGGAATAAGTGTTAGAGTGGAGATTAATGTATCAATGTGAAATAATGGAGACATAGACTCGCTGTTGGCAAACTTTCTTTCATGCTTCTGGGATTTTAAATTTTTCTTGTAAGGATAGTCACAGTTTGCTTACCATGGTTTACACTGTAGTGTATGCAGTACAAGATGGCTACACACTTACAAAGGTTTTGTAAAAGTAGATGCTTGTCATTATGTTATTAGTATTTTGCTGAATTTTCTAGTCGTATTTTGTTTGTTTGGTTTCAACTTTGGAACAGACCAGAACAACAGCCCGTGTGAAGAAAACTATATAACACTTTTGAATTCAAAGTACGCTGAAGGAAATACATGCGTGCATGCGTATAGTGGTAAGTACATGTAAGGTCTGATGAAGAGATTGTACTTTAGTTTAGAGGTTGAATCTTAAGTTTTAAACATCACAACTTCATAATACGTACATAATAGTACCGTGCAATGCTGTGTTCCTGATATTGAACAGATAACACTTGTGAGCAGCTGTCCCGAGCGGGTTCAAGTGCAGCCCCCCCGCTACCTCTCAGAAATCAAGATCATGCTCTTAATTTAAGTGCTTGCTCTCCTGGAAGCACACAGACAGCTCAGAGCTGTTTCTTTGAAAAGTATAAAAACCTAGCCGTCTTTGAAAAAGTCATAAGAAATTGTACAAACTATTTCTGCTGTTCTGAAGATAATTCCACAATCAGAAAAGAACCTCCCAACCATTTGAAGATACACTTTTGTAGACCACCACACACTAAAATGTTTTTATCCTGTTATCCAAGATGGGACTCCTGATACAGATCTTGCAATCTGTAGCAAAAATAATTAAATTTACGAGCTGGATGTTGATCTCCACTTTGTGTTTCCATACAAATACTGTTTTTATTGTTTGTATTATGTCATACAAAGTGGGAGGAAAATATGAGAAATCTGTCTAATCTCTTAAAAGTAGTAAAAGATATATTTAAATCATTCTTTTGAAGAACAATCCTTTTTATCGAGGTTGTTCAAGGAATCTCGGATTCTTTATTTTCAAGAAATCAATGCTTTCTGTAGCCATGGGATTGAAATGTAAATGTGGTGTTTTAGATCAGGATTACATTCAGCTCAGGAGATTCAGCCTGACTTAAACATAAACAGCCACTAAGCTGCATCACCCTAAACAGACTTTGCATCACTTCTTGTCTGGGACTGAAAAATCCAGTCTTTTGTCACTTTGGTGCATTAGAGCACATGATGTGCTTGGCAGTGATATCTCTACCAACAGCGTGTACTGTCTTTTTCTCTGCTGTCTCTCTGTTTCTCTAGCCTCTCATTCTTCCCATCTTTTTACAGTTGTAACAAGAAAATAAAGGGTAGTTTGGCCTACTTCTGAATCCTCCTCTTCCCTCTATACTACCTCAGGGTTTAAATAGTAGCTGCTGCTGCCATTCACAGAAGCTAAGCAAAGCAATCCACCATGAGGGCTCGGAGGGAGCAAGAGAGGGTCAAATTACTGTTGCTGGCGCTGAAATACCTACAAGACCTTTTGCCTCGGTTTTTGTGGCAGACATGAATGCTCAGCTAACAGGCACATTCTTCTGTGCACACTTTGTTTCTACTTTTAAAACACACACGCAGGCACAAATGTCAGGACAATCTTGTTTTCCCTGTGCTTAAGTTTGACTGAGTCGTGTATCAGAAACATGTAAGCTTCACACGAGTCACTACGTGCTGTATTTCAGCTTTAATGATAACTCATCCTTAACTACGTCCACCCCACGCTCACTGGCTCTGCCCAGCATCCTACACGCTCACTACCTACACAAAAGTGCAATCACAAACACAGTAGTTCAATCCAGTGCTCTCCTTAGTAAGTAAATTATGCATGACCATGGTGTAAATGTTTCAAAGACCTGGAGTCAAACCGTAATAAACATCACGTGTGACAGCCAAAAGACGAGGATGCCAATGGGAAACATCTGGCCATCTCTTATGTAATGAAAAACAATAGGCTTTTCTCATAACTGCAGATGCAATGCATGTGTTTGTTTTCCTCTAATACATGTGCTACACCTTAACTGAAACATAGAGAAATGGCAATAAATGAAAAATTTCAGAAGAACGAAGAAGCAGATAGAGATTAAAAAAGGAAAGCCATGTCAGCACATGTCAAATATTTTTGTAATATCAAAATATTAAGCGCTCTAGATAAATTAGGGTTTGTTGTCATTTGCACATAAAAACTGACACACCCAGAATGTTTGTTAATGTTTGTGGATGGTGCGTTCATATGAACAGTGGAGACACAGATAGTGCCTGAAGTTAACAGTTCAGTTTGGGTGCTAACTGTAATCTGTGCTAATCTGGATTAGACGTCTAAACCGGCATCAGTCAAACCTCTCTTCTTTTCCACTTTTCTATGGCTCTGGTTACACAACACCATAGGAAAGCAGTCTGTGTGGGGGGGCTGTGGTTGTACGAGTATGTAACTGTTGTGTCCTGATTCCTTCCTCCGTTTCTGCCAGTACATGGTAACTGCAATTTTTATTCTGTGTTAGAAGATTAAGGTTATCGTCGCAGCTCTGTCAAGCTATGACTGCACTTACCTAAATCAGGGATGTGCGCGTGGCTGCATTTTGGGAAAATGGAATGAGGACACAGACCAGTGTGTCACTGCCCTGGTGTCCCTCTAATTTGGTTTCTACTGAAGCAAAATGTTGGGGGAGGGTGAACCAAGCAGTTGCAGCTTCTTCTGTCAGGGACGCAGTGAGACTCAATCCAATGGAGTTGTAGCACTGTTTTATATCAAAGGTATCCAGTAATCTCAGTGATTTGGGTTTAAAAATTGGCTTAATCTGTTCATTTTTGACTATTTCATTACTCCTACAATTTGTATTTGACAGAAACTCTCTGTACAAATAACGTAAAATCCAAGTAACAGTGGACCGAGGATGTGGGAATAAGAACAGCAACATTTAAAGATAAAGCAACGAAGGATACGGCAAGGAAGGATAAATCAAATAAGAATAAGGGCAAGCAGGATAGACAGAGAAGGATAAGGCTAAGAAGGATCCTGTGTCCTGGATATGAGAATTTGATACTTTGCTGACTTCATTGTTACTTGAATACATATTGGTCTGTGAGTTTTTACTCTGCGACATTATGAGACCGATCATTTAGTTAGTATTAAGAAATACGTTTTTGCAGATCTAGAGCTACTCAATTCATGTTACATCTGTGCCTTCCTGTCCTCCTTCCCTAGGCAGTAACAGGGAAGAGCTTTGGAGACAAGGACTTCCGCAGTGCCTTGGAGAACGGCATCCTGTTATGCGAGTAAGCATGTGACATCACCCCCTTTCCAGCAGTTGACATGAGAAGCGAGAATATACATAAACCCCTTACATTGATTAAATCTCTCCTGCTCCCCCTCCTCCACATAGACTGCTGAGTGCAATCAAACCAGGCCTGGTCAAGAAGATCAACAGACTACCAACCCCCATTGCTGGTCTGGTAAGAAGACACTCTCAAGTGTGGTGTTCAGGCCTGCAAACCACTGTTTGTGTTGAACTCTTTCTGTGGTTTCACCGCTGTCACCTTTAGGACAACCTGTCAGTCTTCCTGAGGGGCTGTGAGGAGTTGGGCCTGAAGGGCTCCCAGCTGTTTGACCCCGGGGACTTGCAAGACACTTCCATGCGAGCCAACCTAAAGTAAATGGCCATATGTGGCTTTTTATACCTCTATATATCCATTTTAATGTTGAATCACATGACAGTAACACACTTCTTTCCCATCAGGGACTCGGACTGCTGCCGCAAGCTTAAAAACGTGAGTTGCTCTTGTTGTTTAATTGCATTGTTGATGTCACTGTGTTTAGTAAATACGCTATGCATATAAATGTCTACTCAACCCTTGTGTATCTGGCTCTCTCAGGTGCTGAACACAGTGTTCTGGTTGGGGAAAGCTGCGAACAGCTTTGCCTCCTACAGCGGTCCGACCCTCAACCTCAAGGAGTTTGAAGGGTTGCTGGCACAGATGAAGGTGGTGAGTAAAGAAAAAGAGAAGGACAGAGCAGGGAGGGGGAGCGAGAATCAGACAGATATGGGCCTGGAGGAGATGCGGGGGATGGATATGTTAGTTTCCTGTCTTTGTTGGGGTGCCGAGGACACACGAGGCAGGAGACAAACACATTCTTTGTTTTTGTTTCACTACAGCTACTCCTATTACAGGGAGAGACGAAGGGCTGTTTAGAGTTAAGAAATAAGCTTTTTTATCTTTCTGATAAATTAGAAGTCCAATCGAGTAGGTTTGTCTTTACGGTTTGTATTTTTATACAAGTTACAAACTTAAGGCATCCTCTTTTTGTATTTGTGTTTCCTTTTTCTTTCACCTCTGCCCCACACATGTCCCTTTAAGTTAAGCTAATGGCTATAGAACTTATGTGAAAAAATGACAGTGCCATTCTTACTAGGTTGGAGCTATTAACATTTCTGTATCATGCAACACGGCAGAAGTCTGAATTGAATGCTGTTGAATGCTGACTGGAAAGAGCTTTGGTCCCATTTCCAACTAATATTTTACCCCCTTTCTGTCCCTTAAATTGAGCTTCTTTATGCACACTTCTTACATTACAAACTCAAAAGTTTTCTATTCCGTCATGTGTATGTGTGTGTGTTGTAGGACATTGACGAAGGAGGGGACGGTTCACAGAAACGCAGTGTGAGAGACAGCGGCTATGATTGCTGGGATTCTGAGAGGAGTGAGTCTCTCTCTCCACCAAGACACACTCGCGACAACTCCCTAGACAGGTGAGAGACGTCTGTCAACACATCCAAGCGCCTGTGCATGAAAATGAAATATGTGGACACACACTTTATGAGTATTTCAGATCAGACGCATGTATTGAAATAAAATTGTTGCAGGTTTTCTAGAATAACAAATTACGTGTCGATATTTGATTACAGCCACTTTACGTTTATGATTTCTGGTCGTGATGTGATGTGTTATACTTTTCCTTTCACAGTCTGGACTCTTTTGGCTCCCGCTCACAGCACAGTCCCTCTCCTGACGTGGTGAATAGAGGCAACACCGATGGTTGGTTCTGATAAGTAACTTTCAATTAGGAAAAGTAAAAGTGTTTTCAAGATTACAGCGAGACAGACTATCTTTCCCCCTTTTGCTTCCAGTCTTAATCCAAAGCTAAGCGAGTTGCCTCCTGAGAGTGCTATCAATCTTCATTCTCAAAATGAAATAACACTGACATTCCAAATTGTGCAATGATTACTTTAAAGAGCGAAAACACTTCTCTACAAATAGCGTCGCGCATTTAACCTTGGTATGATACGGCCAGTCAGGCGGCTGTTGACAACAGCTGAATGTCTCAGCCTGGGTGTGTGTCCCAGATGCAGCAGCTGTTGGTATCAGCACCGATCATTAGGGGTTTGAACCTGGGAAACACACACTGAGGTCAACATCCTGCCTTTGATTTGTCTCTGTGTGTTTCTGAAGGGGGGCATCACAGACATCCTGTTTGTGTATTTTATGTTGACAGTATAATATGTGTGCAGGAGGGTGACAAGAAAAGCACTATTCCAGATCCAGGAATAGACTCATTCCCTACAACGCACAAAGAAAGTGCAGCCTTTGAGTAATTGGATTTATCAAGAAAAGAAGTAATCAGTGTAGAGACTGTCAGGGCGTATACTGTAATTGTGCTGCACTAACAGTTAAAGGATAATTCCGCATTATTTATTGAAAATGTTTGTAGTTTTCAATCCGTTATTTCAACTTGTAACTTGCAACTTTCAACCCCCACTTCCACAGAGGGGAAGTGGGGGTTGAAATCTGCCTCAGAGCTGTTCCTTGATGTCAGCATGTCAGCAATTAGCTGTGTGATCAAGATTCTATGATCACTCGTTGGAAGGATAGCAAAGAACTAAGATGAAAATAATGGAATAAGTTGAAATATATTTAGATCAGGACCTTCAGACTTTGTGTGTCGACATTGTTTTTGACACAAAGAGGCCAAAGTACCTCTGGACAACACAGAGACGTGGAACAATCACTTGTAGTTGGGATATTCATAACAACGCTGTTGTTTCCAGAAGTTGGTTCACACACAGTAGAATTGGCGAACTCAATGGCCACTTGTTTTATGTGATATTACAATAAATGTAAAAGAATCTGCCATGACAATGTGTGCGTCTACTTAAAGGAAACGTAAGGTTGTTTAAAAACACATGGAGCCATACTGTATGCCTTGATGACTACTTCGTGTTTCTAGGAATAATTATGGTGCAATGAATAACCTTCCTGACTGTTATTTCTGTTGCGCTCCATTGCCCTTTGATGCCCAGGGCGAAGCAGTGACTCGGAGGCTGATGCCCCCAGCAGGAAGCCAGATGTGCGGAAGGATGACATGTTGGCCAGACGGACTGGCAGCAGTGAATCCAGAAGCTCCATTCCCTTTAACCAGTTTCTTCCCAATCGAAGCAATGCCGGTTCCTACATCCTGGCTCCGCGGCGAAAAGCACATACAGAGGAAGGAGAGCAGCGGAGGTAATGACCGACTAATGTATTTAAACTTATTTGCTATCCATTTATCAGAAACTTATTAAGTTCTGCAATTGCAAGTGCAAAAACTGAGCCGAACAAGAAGACCCAAATCACTCAAGAGACACAAATCGTCCGCACCCCTAACCTTTCCTTGCCATCGCACATGGCTCCCCAGTCACCCTCAAGCTACTCCAGAGCAGACTGAGAACAAAAAGCTGCACATCAAACCCCCGAAGACTGTCACCTGGGCTCCTGAGAACAATGGAGACGAGCTAAAACATGAGGCTGACCATGTGGCCCAAGACGTCCTGCAGCAGAGGAAGCTACACATGTTGGAGAAGGCTGGGATTAAAGTTCTACCTTCTGCTGTTCGCCACAGCAGGTCAGAAAGGAAGGGCATGAGAGCTGCTGTCATGTGGTTGGACTGCTTTGGTCGTGTTCACTAACGACCAGTTTATAACGTTGTTTTTTATTTATTCTCGTGTGCATCAATCACACTGGGAGCTTCATGTAGTTGTTCGGTTGCAGCAGTGTGACTGTATATGAGTGTTGTGTTGGCATACAGATCTGACTAACTGTTTGCTCGTTTTCTGTGCTTTACGTATGAGAGAGGTTGATTTAAACCTTGCAAGGTGTTTATTGAGGTTTCAATGGATGTGATCTGTTTGAGCAACTGCTGTGGTGCGCAGGCGCATATTGAAGTCAAAACTTTGCACGTCTCTCGCTCTGCTCTCAAAAAGGCATGGTGGATTTTAAGCATCTCTGTAATGACTTCGATATGCAATCCCATCTCCAAACCCAGCCCTCCCACAATGGAGGACAAGGAAGTGAGGCCCCCATCCCCGAACATCATCCTCCGCTGCGATAATGACTTTTTGAGCTCTCAGAAATCTGCGTGGGATTCCTCCTCTGACGGGGAGGGGGAAGCAGAGGTGCAGAAAGTTCCAGATGTTTGTAGAGATGACCTGGCATCCAGACGAACTCCCCGTGGCCCCATGTTTCCCAGGGTCCATCAGTTTGTCCCATCACCTTTATGTAGCGACAAAGATCGGGAACGCTGGGAGGGCATTAGACGAGCCTCTCAGCAGACACTGCAGGAGAAGGAGATCAGGTTAGATGTGTTTGAGTGTGTTATTTTGTAGTCATCCTTCAATTTCTCTACCTTATAGCTAAGTATTCTCTCTCTCTATCCTGCTCTTTCTTTCTTTGGGTGTTGTGGTTTTGTGTGTATTTGTTTCACTTCGATGTGGACCGCTGGTGGTGCAATGCAAATTGACCGACTCTGTGACTGGACAGTGAGAAGGAACAGGTCCCTGACATCATTACTCGCAGAGATAACCCCTTTCTAAACTCCACCCCTCGCCACAGGGAGGAAGAGGAGGATGAGGAGATGGAGGGAGAAGAGAGAATGGTTAACACGATGCCTAATAAGCAGAAGGATGACCTGGCCCTTAGACGGGCTCAGAGTAGGCCACTCCCTCACAGGGATGGACCGGTGAGCCTTGCTTCTTCCTCCATGAGCCAGGCAGATATGAAGAAGTGGGAAAAACTCAAGATGACTGAACCCAGGTGCCCAACACACACTGTTTGTTTTGAACACATGCAGTATAAAAGCTTAAAGGCTGCTGTATATCAAGTGTGTGGTTTGTAAATGACTGTTTGCTTGAGAGCTGATAAGAGAATCTACAGTATGTGTTTGTGTGTGTGTGTGTGTGTGTGTGTGTGTGTGCGCGCCTCTGGATTAATAATGCTAATTTATTTTCAGCATAGTTATCAAGCATAGTAACACAACAAGCTCTTAAATGAAACAAAAGAAGAGCTACAGAGGTATAAGAGATAACAGGACCATTCAATGCAATATAAACACATAAACCTCAAATACCAAGAGGTAAAATACCCTGAGGGAAAAGCTAATCAATAAAGATTAATTTAAGAAGTGATCTAAAACTCACAAGGAAGGCCACTACTGCGAAAGCTTTATCGCTTTTCTTATTTAATCCAGATTTTGGAACAGCCAACAGGGCCTGGTGTGAGGCCCTTCAGTGCCCAGAGGGGTTATAACAGCTGAGCAGCTTCTGTAAATAAGTGGTTGTTTGGCCATGCTGTGCATAAACAGTAATTTTTTTGGGAGCCAGTAAGTTTAATTGGGGTGAAATTGAGGCAACATTCTAGACCTCATCAGGCAAATTGCAGTGGCATTTTTAACATTTTAACATTATAAAATCTCAATATCCCCTTGCTCCAGGGATAAACTCACTTTGGCAATATTTCTAAGTTGTTAAAAACAAGACTTAACCTGATCTTGGTCAGTTATCACAACACCAGGTCATGAATGCATATAACTGGAAATCATTTAATCAATAGATCGGAAGAAGCACCTTTAAATATCAACTAATCATTTCAGTTTTTTGACTGTTGTCAGACAAAAGTACAAATTTGAAAATGACCTCTTGGGCTGTGGGAAGTCATGATTCATCACTTGAACCCCCTACTCAAATAATTAAGATAGCTGTTATAAAATCAGAAATATTATGAAAACCTCTGACTATATCGCCATTGACTACTGTCAATATTCCCTCAGCTGTCTCATCGTCTGTAGTATCGTGTTTTTTAAGCAGCATTAAATCTCCTTAGAGAAAGCCTCCCTCCTCGCCTTTTCACAGTTGCTCCCCATGTTCTCATCTGCTTGTTTATTCTCCTCATTATTGTGCACTTCAGTGCTCTTCAGTCTTCTCTGACAGGCATTGAAAGAAAAGGGAATGTGCCAATAGTGAGTGTGACCAAAAAAGAAAAGGGGGGATTGTTGGCTGGGAGCACTGCTCAGCCTTTGTTTTCCGTCTGTGCGCTGATGTCATTAGATAGGATAAAGATGGGTTTGTATTCCCAGAGCAGCAGCCGTTACCAGGGAAAAGAAGTGGCTACCTAGAGTTGATGAAATGCTTGATGTATGTGTGAATGTCCATTGAACTGATTTGGAAACAGAAGTTCACGTCTAATCCCCCACTTTTCATCCATACTTCCTGTCTGATTCATTTCCACCTCATCCTTCCTTTGTCTCTAGTTGCTCACAATTTCTTTTCCACCCTGTTTCTTTCCCTCCTGCTCTTTTGTTTGCTGCTGTTGTATTGTGTGTTTGTTACTGTGTGTGTGTTTGTCTTCATTTCTGTGACTGTATCTACAGTGAGGCCAGCCCGGCCCCTGTCTGTCCGGCTTGTCTGGAGAAAAATTACGGAAGTCCTCTCAGCGGATCAGCAAAGGCTGGCCGAGGTCACAGCAAAGTTGTGACCTTTGGGGGCGTAACTGAGATCGGGCAGCCAATAGACAGAGTCACGTCAAGTGAAGGGGCGGAGATGGAGTTGCTAAGACGACTCCTTTCCAAGGCAACTGTAGCCATGCCTACCATTGGTCTGGGCTCCCAGCTTTCAGGGCGGGAACACAGGTATGGACGAGGCCAAATACAAGGCCATGCTGGCTGGAATCCACAGTGGCTTGCATTAGTATGCACTGTACTAAAGGGTACATACAGTAGCTCCTTGTCTAATCCATTACTTATTAAATTGTTTAATAAGTAATATTTGATTCTAGGACATATTCAACAATGCAGGCCTATTTTAATTAGTGAAATCTGCATTGTACGTGCCTGCTTGTATATCCTGCTGGTTTACAATATACAGCCTGACATATACTGGATTTTTAGGGCCACTACCGATAGAGGCATATAAGTGTTTGATGTTGTCATACAGTCTACTTACTTCCTCTGATGTATGTTTCAGAATCTTTCCATGAAACAAAATCAGTGGTCAGACTTTAGACTCTATTCAAAAGCTTTCACATGACTCACATGGTCAGAGTGTCCCTGTCGGGTCCAAACTCTTCTGCTCTTTAAGGGCTGTGTGTCAATTTGCATTTATTTTGCATGATTTCTCTTCTCACCCTCAGTTGTTTGTTGTTGAAATACTCTCGCTTAATAATACTCCTTTAAAATCCGTACCGTGCTCTCCTTGTGACCACCCCTGGCCTGCTTTTCTGCCTGTTCCCTTTCTTTGTCTGTCTGTGCCTAATTTAATATAATTTAATACATTTGTAAGCTTTGGGTATACGGGCAGCCAGCCGCCAGGAAATGTCCAATACTTCTTGCTGCAGTTAGAGCTTTATGTGATGCTCTCACAGCCAGATTGACGGAGATAATCCAAGTCAAAGTACTCCAAACTCTGCTGACCTCTCACCCTGGAGACCCGAGACTGTTTCCTCTCCTGCTGAACTGGATGCTCGCCTGGCTCAGTATGAACGGACAGCAGAGGAGGAGGATGAGGAAGAAGAAGAGAGGATCCCAGATCTTCAGAAGGACGACATGATGGCAAGGAGGACAGGAGTTTTCCAGAAACAAAGCACAGGTGTTTTCAACCGTTTTCTGCCTCTGCCCACCTCCAAACTCTGCACACAAGGGGAGGTCAGCTCTGATCCTGCTTTGCGGAACAAAAAGGAAGCTTTGGCAGATTGCAGCAGGAACCTGAACGACAGGTGGGCCGAGTGTTTGGTGGGACAATGTCTAACAGTGTGCAGAAGCCACTAACAAGCTTGGTGTGGTGTGCATCCTCAAGAACTTCCTCCAGCTTAGTGTTTCAATTAGTTTCTTTCATAGAGTGGAGCAACAGCAATCGAGGGATCCCACGGAAACACCCCAACCGCACCCAAACACGACAGTGATCCGATCAACGTCTCACAGTGAACGTGAATACGATGATGATGATGAGTATGATGAAAACGACCCTCTGCCTGACCTGGAGAAGGATGATATGATGGCTCGAAGGACTGGATCGTTCCAAAAACAGAGTGCGCCTGTCAACCAATTTCTACCAGTGCCAGGATCAGTCAAATGTAACATAAGACCAGTATCTGGAATGAAGCAACTACACAGCAGACATAAACTCATAGAGAGGATGGCGAGTGAAAGGTACGCCCTGTGTTTGGTGACGAGATCGTGGTGGTTTATGTATTTATTAACTGGCACTAACAAAGCATCATTTTACTGGATAAGAAGATTTAAGTGTGTGTGTGTGTGTGCAAACAATATGACCTGCAGTGCCGATAGTTGTATGTCCCTGTAGATGGTTTAAAGTTCTCCTTGTTTTAAAGTGAGCATGTCTGTCCGTACAGCTGGAGGCTGTTTCATTGATGTTGTGTATCAAAAAGCTGCTGTTGTGGTTGGATTCTAACAGCGGCGTTTCTCATATGACTTGTCTGCACTTCATGACCTTGGTTTTGCTTGATTTGGACTAATCTGGACTTCTGTGTTGATAGTGGGGTCTAACCTTGGTTTGGTTTGGCATGGCTCTTGTTATCAGTTAGGTGTGGAGCACTTATCTCTGTATACTAAGTATGAATCACTGCTGAACCACACTTGGCTAAAAACGTTTTGCTGCACTAGTCTTTCAAGGGTTGAAACTCTTACAGGAAAGATAATTTAAGTATTTTCATACTTACCTATGGTTGTATCACTGATTCAGGTGTGTTCAAAAGATAATAAATTGTTTAGAGTTTCAACAAATTGAAAGCAAATCCGATGCAGTCTTTTGCTCAATGTGATGCAGTTTAGATTCACGTCATGAGCTGTATTTCCTGGTAATCTTGGCTTTGTCGCTGGGTCGTTGTCTCACCAGCATCCCTACAGTGGCAGCAAAACCTCAGGCCCCGCCCTCTGAAGAGCTGCCCAAGAAGTGTAAGGGGCTGGAGTTGGATGATACAAAGCAAAAAGAAGACATGCCCACGCCTAACACATCTGTCACAGATGTGGCTCTACCCCTCTCTTCTCCATCAATCACCCCTCTACCAAGTTGTGCTACTGCCCAGACTTGTAAAGAGGTGTCAGAGTCAGAAAGGCAGAGTCTAAAGGATACAGTTGAGGAAAAGGTGGAAGAGAGAAAACGGGATGTGGATGATCAAACACAAAAGAAACTATTCTGGCTGGAGAAAGATGATCTACCTCCCATGATGTGAGATTGCCTGTTGACCTCCTCCTGCATGTCTTTAACTCAATTTTCAGATATGATGGATTCGATATTAGATAGGCCAGCCGTCAAGTTGCATTTAGTTACCTCTGTAAGATCTGTGAATGGAAGTAAACAAGATGCCATGTGATTTTTCTCTGCCTGCGTTTTCCGCCAAATGAACGCCAAATGAAATCAATGTCAAGTGAAATAATCCATTTCTCTCTTTGTGATGGCAAATTGTGACATGAGCACAACTACCCAATCACCCTCTTATTCTCCTCTTATTAACTTTATTTTGTTGTTTTAGGATGAGCAGACGAGTTGCTTTTATGTCTGAGGACACAGAGTAAGTTTATCGATGTGGACCTGGATGACTTTCTGCATGATCACGATATGGACCTGCTGTGCACGTTGCATTTAAAGAGTCCAAGAAATATTATTATACTACACAATAACCTCGGAATTAATGCTGTGCATTGTCATAATTCATCACTAACTTCCATCTTTCATTCTCATCTTTTACTTTTTGTTTTACTTCCTATTAAATACTTATTTGCTTTGCTTATTATATACGGTTAAGCATTAAGAAACTCTCTTTCCCGGAGTCTTGCAAGAGATGAAAATGTTTGCATTGCTAGTATAATTGCTATGTGATTAATCTAATATTTACTATCTTCCAGTGCCAAACGGGACAAAGCTAAAATGTTTATTTGTGGGATTCAGAGACTTACCCTCTGTCTGTTCCCTGTTTAGGAGTGTGAGTATGAGTGATATGGTGAATGAAGAGGAGGAGGGACACGTCCCGCCGCTGAGCCAATCACGCTATGAGCGAATGCAAGAACAGTACAACAACTTAGAAGAAGAGGATGACCAGTGGCAAAGTGTAAGAGACTCAAATAATAGTGACTTAGTTTGCTGTGTACATTCTAGGAATCAAATCATTTTAAATTGAAGAAGAACATTCAATAAAAGTTGAAGACATGGTGCCATAACTTGATCATGTGTCCCCGTCACAGGACTTGGCTCGCTGGAAGACCCGTCGCCGTTGTGCATCACAAGAGCTGATCAAGAAAGAGGAAGAGAGGAAGAGGATAGAGAAAAGGATGAAGGAGGAGGAAAGTGACAGCAACAAGAGGAAAAGCATAAAGACCTACAGAGAAATTGTGGAGGAAAAGTAAGGACAGGAGGAGGATAAAGAGCTTGGATGCTCTCACTGTTATAATTATAGTCATCATTCGTAGTGTGGACGGCCTTTCATACTAACCATGTATTTATTGAGAAATTATTACAATGCACATATTGGTATGAGTTTTTGCTCTTGCCTGAATATTCTATGACAAACTGGGTTCTTAGTTCCTTGTGATATGTGCTATTATTTATTAGAAACGTGATCCATAGTAAAATAATTTGTCTCCCTAATGTCTCCAGAGAGCGAAGAGAGGTCGAGTTGTGTGACGCCTACAGGAATGCAGCGTCTCCAGAGGAGGCAGCCATGGTTTTACAGCTTTACGCTCTCCGTTTCACCATCAGTGATGCAACACTGGACTATCTAAAACTCCCTAGATCCACCTCAAAACCCAAACTAGACCTAGATCAGGTGGACAAAGAACACAAACCCGTTCATGACTTTGAGATATTGGACCCTCTGCCTAAACAAGAATCAACTGTCATAGCAGACCAGAAGCACACAAAATCTGAAGACATGGAGACAGACACGACGGCTGAACAAGAAGCATCTGTTGCTGCCTCCTCCATCTCCCCGGCACCTAAACGTCCCCTCCCTGCTGTCACATACTTAGAAAACAGTCCATCTCAATCCCCAGAACTTTGTAAATCTCAACCCCAACCGACTGAGTCTTCAAGCACACTCAAAGAAACGATTACAGTTGAAGCACAGCCCCAAACCAAACACACTCCGCCTCAGAGTGCACAAGTGCAGCCTCACACCACAAAGCCTGTACCGATACTCCCATCACCTCCATCTGTATCCTCCAGACCTGTCCCCCTTCTAGCAGCCAAACCCTACTGCCAGCCCAGGAACCCAAAGGTTGTCAAGGTGAGGGCTCGATATTTTATCATTTTAATTTCTTAGCCATATAAAGTCATACAATCGTTTCTTTAGTTCTCTGTATGCAGACACATGAGTATGACATCCATAAATTTGTGTGACGCTCGTCTTGTGAGAAAAACAATGTAGCGAAATTTCCAGGCTCCAACAATCCCTATAATCCTGATGTTTATTTGTTTACCACTAAGGTGGACGGGTTGGTGCGGTTGAACAGAGAGGCCACAAAGGATTTGCCCGCTTTGACTCCACCTGCCTCTCTGATGCGATCACCTGAAGAGAAGAAAGATTTTCCTTCCAAACAAATGGAGAATGAGGTTCCATCTAAGCAGACTGCAGCCGGTCAAGCGACGCCGGAGCAACCAACTCCTCCTCAGGCAGAGAAATCCACCCCGTCTGCAGGCTCTGCCATCAGCTCCCTGTTTGGTGGAAGAAACTGCACCATCACAACAACTATAGTGACAGAACTCACACAGACTTATGTTGAACCACATCCCCTCGATGTCCAAAGCAATGGGGAGGTAACAGTGATATTTATCATATTGTTTGAGTTCTGCACAATGTAAAAATAATCTTAAATCAAGCTTTAGAGGAGATATTGATCACCGTTATCACTGTTGTTTGATTGCTTTGATCATTATCTTGTTCTGGTGCATTCAAGTGTTAACTGGAAACTTTGACACCTTTGATGTAGGAGTTTGCATCTGATTGAGGCCGTTCGTAGTCAGATCAGTACGTAAACTAAGGAGACAAACATGGACAGTGTTTAACAGGAACAAAGAACAAAGATCACTGAGGAGTTTCAGAAATGTCTTTTATCTCTGTTAGAAATCAGATAACTCAAACAGAAAAGAACTGTCACCTATTGTCAGTATACTTTTGAAAAATGATTAGCAGCAATGCTAATATTGTTCTTTGCCCAACCTTCAAGGATCAATATGATCCATTCAGTATTTTAACTAAGATATAGATTGAGACAGAAGAAATGTAGATCTACTTCCACTCAATATTTTATTCATTCAGATTAATTTTTAACTTCCAGGTCAATGGTACAACTGGAGTATTTGAGAACCCAGCAGAGGAAAAAAAGGCTCCACCAGCTGCATCACCCAACAGCTTTCAAGAATATTCTCCCACTGTCACAGGTAAAACTGCTTTATCCCAATTTACAGAAGTAAGCAAACACTCTCCCTGCAGACATTCTGTGTTTCCACTGCTGTAGATTTCATCTGTTTCTTTGTCTCCTAATTTGCAGAGGGACTTGAGGAGAGCAGTGTCACTGTGAGTAGCTCCGAGCAGCAGCCGCCTTTTATTTCTGTCTCTCCTTCATTCTTAAATTTGACCCTGTCTTGACCCTTTGTCTCCAGTAGCTGTAGTCAGACTTGTCCTTTCACCTTTCCTCTCTTTCTGTCCTTTTGGTTGGTATACGTGTGTTTGTGTTTGTGTGTGTGTGTGTGTGTGTGTTTGTGTGTTTGATCGTTGGTGGGGTCTGGTTAGATTGAGACCCCCATGTTGAACTTGGCTAAACGTGTTAATCACTGGGTCTGGGACCCCAATGAGGAGCGTAAACGCCTGGAAAGTTGGCAACAGGAGCAGGAGCGCCTCCTACAGGTACTGTGGTGGAATGGTGTGTGCATGCATGGCTCAAGGAATGTTTACAAGAAAACATCAGACAAAAGCTCTACTGGATATGTGTGTCCGTGTGTATGTGTTTTTATGATTGTCATTATACAAATACTAATAGTGTGTCTTTATGTGCTCACAGTATTTAACAAATACATTATGTCTCTGTAGGAGCAATACCAGAAAGAACAGGAGAAGCTGAAGAAGGAGTGGGAGAAAGCACAGCTCGAGGTGGCAGAGGAGGAGCGGAAACACAACGAAGAGGTGCAGACTGACACAGATTGACTCACTGAAAATACAAGCGACACACAATCACCTGCAGCCCCATTAATGTCTATTAACACGTGAATATTCTTTACCAGCTTCTCCAATTAGATGTCTCCCCAGACAAAGGCTATGTGTATATTTGTTCTACTTAATATTGAGTAAAAGCAAGTAGATGAGTCGGCTGGTATCATGTGGTTGAAAAGGAATTCTGTATACAGCTGGATTTTCATCACACGCCACTTGAAGGGTTAGCTGTGTCTTTATTTTTGTCTGCACATCTTTCAGGAGAGAAGGATCCTAGAGGAGACTGCAACACCCATCAATCCCTCCGGCCTTGTGAACCAGCAGCCAGGACAGACGGGGACGACTGCACCAGCTCCAGAAAACAACAAGACAGACGGCAGAAATGTTGTCTTGCAGCAAAATTGCCAAACAATCTGCAGAGGGAACGAGGAGCAGCACACATCAAAGCTGCATTTCCTCCAAGGTCAGATTCATGCTCAACATATACACTAAGATGTAGCAGTGGTTGAGTCATTCTTCAACACAGTTTTTTTTTAATCTATTTTATGGTACATTCTTCCAGACTCTGCCTGTGATGGGGAGCCTTCAAAGAAACAGGAAATTTGGAAGACCTCCTCCCTGGACCGTATCTCTCAGCTGAACCAGGCACATGTTGTTAAAAGGTATGCCAGAATTTTTCGCATGCCTTTGCTGTACATGTGTCTTTATGGCTCACCCCATGTTGCTGCTCACTTGTTCTATACTCATTTGAATATTCTTTGTTGTTGCCTTGAAATGCCTTGGATTAAATAAGTTTTAATTTTGGTGAAAACAGGTCTGGTTCCCATGATGTTGTCACAGGCAAAGAGCAGTCCTCCTCATCCTCACCTCATCCTCCTTCCCCCAGCAGGTAATGACACACATACATGTTTTAAAAATGTAGAAGAAGCCGACAGATTAAAGGAATGATTAAGTGGCTTAATTGTTTATTGCATTAAACCTGTATCTGAACAAATGTGCATTGAAACTGTTGTGTGTATGTGTTGTGCAGGTGTGTCAGTGGGAAGAGACTATGTTCAGGTTGTTCTCAACCGTTGGGAAAAGGAGCAGCCATGATCATCGATACACTGGGACTGTTTTTCCACATGCAGTGTTTTAAGGTATAGTGTTAGTCTAGTAAACAAACACAGACTGAGCTTGTGAGAACGTATTTTCTCCTAATGGCGTCACATAGACGTTTGGCTTCCATGTTAAGGTTTTGATTAGGTGGTACAGCATGTTAACTAAAACATAAAGAACACACAGAGCAGAATTAGGTTATTGCAGGGCTGAAAAGCAGTGATGGAAATGCCTCATTAATTAACCATCTGATAGCTTGTTGACAACGGTCCTTTCTGTGTATAATGTTAGAGATGAACTGTCTTTGTCTCCCTCAGTGTGGAGTTTGTAAGGGACAGCTGGGAGACGCCACAGCAGGGACCGACGTGAGGATTCGTAACGGACTGCTGAGTTGTCATGACTGCTTTATTGCATCTCGTGGTGAGAACAAACACTCAAAGTCCAAGAAAGACTTTATATACTATACTGATACGTAGTACACAGTACATGAACAGATATTTGTTTCAATTTACTTGTGTGGACTTGTTTAAAAATACAGACTTACGTGTTGTTGTATGTTTATGTGCAGGCGGAGGACAGCCCACCACACTATGATGACCTCTACTGGAGCCCACACCATCACTCACAGTGACTGGCCAGAAAATAATTTAAAACCTTGAATCACTTTCTGGATTTTTCTGGAACCTGAAACCCTGGAATCTTCTCAGAACTTTATCCTGAAATGTACAAACAGCTTTATGGATGGAACTGAAAGCAAAACTGGACTGAAGACACATCACATGCACATACACTGTGTATTTGTTAATGCTACACATGGATACATCTTTCAAGTACGTCTCACATGGTGTTAAGATGGCAGTGTGTTGACGACTCTGCTCATCCATATTCAGAAAAGTGAAGAAAATGGAAATATCTGTTCTACAGGAAGATAAATATATTTTACGCTTACAAGCTGAATGCTCATTTCTTTAACGCGTTAAACTCAAAATTTAACAGGGATTCATGAACCTGATCACGTCACTCCACTCACTCAGTGTGATGTAAAGTGGTTTGGGTAAAGAAGTAGCTTGACCATTATAATGCCTTACTCATACCTTCTCATTCATTTGTGGTTTTGTATTTACAATTATGCATGAAAGAAGAACATATATAAGTTATTGTGAGTATTGCTCGAATGAAATAGTTGGTATTTCCTGGAATATGTTGTACATCATCATCCTTTTGGATTTTTCGGGCGTCTGGCCATCTTAACAATGTGGCTGGTTAACCTACAAAAAACATTTTCTTTTTTATTAAGTCTACAACAATTAAAATGCATGTTTATTAATTATACGTTGGATTTTAAGTATTTTCCCTTGAAGACGTTTCAGCTGTTTATCGTTTATTCTCTATAGGTTGAATCAGTGCCTTACGTATTGAATGGAGTGTATGTGCAGGAACATTTCACTCACATGGACCTCTGAGTTTAGGCACTTT
The DNA here is from genome assembly GCA_901007825.1 of Macroramphosus scolopax. Lineage (NCBI taxonomy): Eukaryota > Metazoa > Chordata > Actinopteri > Syngnathiformes > Centriscidae > Macroramphosus > Macroramphosus scolopax. The sequence goes on from CAAKHC010018785.1 coordinate 92,468, forward strand.
GTGTGTTTGTGTGCGTATGAAAACATGCATGTATAGGTATGTATGTGATGTGTGATTTGACTTCAAGCACAATTCCATACCAGCAAAAAATAAGAAATGGATCAGCCCCTACTAATCACCTGCTGTTCTCTTCCAGCCCTTGCTATGAGCTCAACCAATGACAGAAAGTTATTTGCTGCTTCCCAGTTAATTAATCCCCATATTATGTCAATTTGCCCTCGTCTGCCTCTATCACAAGTGTTGCCTCCTCAGAGTCTGAGCTGAACGTCTCTCTGTGTCATTGCTTAATTATAGAGTGCTCAGTTCATTGTCTTTTATAGCAAGTGTATGTTTGTCAATAAAACATTTAAAATTATGTGTTTTGGGGTATTTCTTTCGTGTTTTTTTTACTTTAAAATTCCCTTTAAGTAGGCAAATAAATGTGGGAAGTATGTAAAGTTAATTAAGCATGGGTATAGAAACACTTACATACAGGTATCAAAAATAAAATTGCACTGCAGCAGAAAGGCAACCGCAACTATGTTATGTTATATTAAACAGGATTTAAATGTTGGGAATTTTTATTTAACTTATACAATTCTGTTAATTTTGGGTCGTTTCATAGTAAGTCATAATTTATCAGGTGGTGTTACGGCTTCGCGGACCGCTACAACCTGCATGCATCACGTGACCAACGTAAACAACTGAAGGCGGAAATAAGCTTTCGGCAGGTTTCAGATGATGAACTTAAATTTAAACTGGAAAATAGATTAAACTCTACAGCAAACCCAAAAGCTGAAAGTCAGTTTTGGTTTGACTGCACAAAAGCCAGACGTTGGTTAACATGCTAGCAGCTTATAAAAAAGTAAATATTAATGCTAGCTTTACCTTGTCGGTTGGTCACGTGATCATGCCCGGTTGCGCATGTCCGTATACCCTCCACTCCTTCCGCTTGCTAATGGCTGTCTGATGTTTGTAATTTCTGAACTGCGAAGGTGGACATTCAAAACAAAATGGATTCAAAGGGAAAATTATATGCAGTATGTACATGCCATTTAATGTCAATTAGTCAACGTTTCGCTTCTTAGCTGCGTATAGTTATTCACTCTGTCATTGTTAGCCAGGAAGCTAGTCAGACCTGTCAGTGCATGTTTGTTGTTTACAGAGAGTAACAGTCATCATTAGCTAGTTTGAAGTCTGAGCAGCTCTAAGACGATATACAACATTGAATATGTAATCTGTTGTGTCTTTCCGTTGTTTGTTGTGTTCAGTGCAAATGTTGAGATGCGACAGTTTCGGTGCAGGTTGTAACGTTAAATGAAGATGAGCCAATATTAGTTTACTTCTGTTGCTAGCACTTACAAACTGACAGGCTTTGTCTGTAAGTAGACACATTGATGTTAGTATATTAATGATAATTCTGAATTTGAATTATTTCTAATTAAATTCTTAATCTACATCCAGCTGAATGTGTATATTGGCTGCCAGTATAAACAGTTTTCAAGTCTCTTGATGGATGCTAAATGTACATTATCCTCACCTCCTAATAATCTCACTAATGTTGTGTTCGTTGTAGCAAGCAGGATCATCAGTAGATTTGGCTCGGAGCATGGAGGAAGAATCTCTTGTGGATGGACCTCTGATCTCTGCTGATGCCCTCCACTCCGCCATAAGGAGAGAGTTTCAGACTGTACCGACGACCTGCCATGCTGCCCTGCTGTCTTTTCTACATGTATGATATGTACATAGTTACACACACTGTTCATGTGCACTTCAATCGCTCAGTTATTCCCCAGATTAAACAAATAACTATCAATTATGTGCATTATGTCTTACTCTACCAAATGCTTTCTAACAACACTTCTAAGATGGGGAGACTTTATATAGCTTTATATGGTATGTCATTATTTGGATATGGTGTGAAATGTTGGTAGAATTAGAGGGGTAAAATAAGAGTGTGTGGGTGGTTTAAATAATAAAAGATATTACTGCAACATCTTTTTTCCAAAATCAAACACGCTTCTCTGTCCTTCCTTTCAGGTCGTGTATGTGGTGCTGTCAGTGTGTGTGGCTCTGCTGTGTGTGCTGAAATTCGGCCAAGAGGAAAAATGTGCGAGCGTTTTGGGTCCAGTGCGAGGTGACAGTGTCATTGTGTTTGGGAAGGTGGGTTTATGGGTGCTGGTTCTGTTTTTCACTCGGTGTGTGAAGCACCATCACAGTCGAGCCCGAAGCAGAGGATACCTGCGATTCTACAGAGGGACGCAGGGCCTGAATCACCTGCCTCTCACCGTCCACTCCACAGGTACGAGCTGCAGCATCGTTGCACTACACATGCAGGGCCCTGTCTTCTCCATAAGATGGCAGTAATGCTGAACTAAGAAAGTGTGACCTCTGTGTGTTTAGGAAATGTGTTGCTGTTGGTTCTTATGGCTGCGAGAATGTCACTGACTTTGCACACCTACATGCTCCTCAGCGTTCTGGGGTTGGAACTCCTTGTGGCATTGCCGTGTCTGCTCTATTACACAGGTAAACTCATCTTAGTTACCCTTTGCATTGTTGAGAAATTAAACCTCACTTGTATTTCATATTGGCTCAATGTATGACTATTCTGCAGACTTTTTAAAAAATATTTAATTTTTGTTTAAAGGCTGTGACACATACACAAACACATACACACTGACCTTCCCCCTTCTGTAACTGAAAATACAGCAAGAGGCAACCGTCTGTTGCCTCACCCAGCCCAACTGCCCATATATACATGTTTCTTCATTTCTACAGGAACTCATCTTACACTTTTTTTCACAGAAATTTTGCACGACTATTCTACTGTTCTTTTTTACAATGAATCAGACAATGCTACCATAATGCTGCGCCTTTGTGTGTTTTTACATAGCAGGCTTCTGATTTCATTTCCCTGATTTCTTTGCAAAAAATCATAGATCAAGTCATTGTTCTTTTTAACGGCGGTATTTTCAATGATATGCAACAGTTAACGTGTAAACGAGTACATAATTCTGCTTAACCAGAGCATCATCAGTTGAGTAGGTTGCCCTTCAATGAGGTCCCGGTCACATTTGCATTCCCCAGCAGAGCAGCTGTTCGACTATTAGTTCTGACAGAGTATAATGGCAGCTCAAGTGTCAATCAATATGCTAAAAGTTTCCCAAAGGCTAAAGCTTTTGTTCGTCACTTACACTGGATTCAGAGACATAGATTCTGGTTTATAGAGAAATGTATTACATCAACAGGAAGTGAAGTTTGCACACAGAGAACATGGAGCATAACATAACAGCGAATGAAAACAGGCTATTAAATCTTGACCTAAAGGCTTTAGAAGAATACATTTTATCCAATTAACTCTGTGACTTTAAGAGATTCAGTGTCAATATCAGCCAGTTAACGTGAAAGAGTCTATGGGATGAGTGAGTTTGCGTTTTTCTCTGAGTTTTCATGTGGACTTTGGTAATAATATCTATAGAGGTACATAGAGAGACACACCCTGTAGATTACATTGCACCCAAACACACAGTACCCCCACTCTATCTGACTGCATTCGCATCACAATACCTGCCCTGCCCTTTTCAGACCCGACAGCATGACAATCAACCATTCAGCCCTATGACCTCCCTCTCTTCCTTTGCTGATATGCTGATTTTCCCTTCGGATACCAGCATCATATAAACTTTGAGATGATACCAATATATCTATGTCTTTTTTTTCTCTTCATCGGATCTCAAGTTTAAGTCAACACAATATAATCCAGTGTCTCCTCAGTTTATACAGTGTATCCTAAAGTTATAAACATTATCTGGTAAAGTACCTCTAATAGTAACACCGCGTGGAGCGTTACAACCACCTCTGTAGCCCCTATCTTCATTTGTGGCTATAAATGAAAAAAAAAACAAAAGCATGCAGGAAAACACTTGATATGCATTGCTTTGTTTATTTGGACGGCCCAGTGTAATAGATTTATTACAAAGATTTCTTTATATTTTTGTGCATTTCTTCCTTTCAATCATCTCCGTAGAAAAAGTAGTGAAAAGTGTAGATTTAAGGAAGAAAATGAACAGATGAATATTGAAATTGCTCAATCAAATTATCTTTATACCACACAGGACATCACCCAACTAAGCAGCGACATTTGTAATTAAACTTGACACAGTGTCTGTGCATGATGAGGAGACACCTTTTTCTTCCCTCTTAGTGTAAAATTGAATTCCCTGTCGACACTTTCATTTGTCAAATTGTAATTTGTATGTATGTTAGTTAGTAAATGATCTTTTTCTCCACATGAACACTGTAAAGATCAGTTCAAACTTAGTTTTCTTTTACAATGTTTGGGGACATGGGGGATGTGTAGTTTTGTAACCATTTATCAGGTTTATAAAAAGTATTTTAAATAAGTATGAATGAATGACACTGCAAACTCACATGGAATCTCATTATTTAAAATATTTGTATTGTAAAGAAATGTTCATTTAAGATGCAAAAAACAGAAACATATCTTTATATATTGGCCACTGAAAAATCCATATCAGTTGGCGGCTAATCAAAGCATATAAACTGTAGTTCCTCATATTATTAACATATAACAGACTAAGTTAATGGCGTACTTTCCTGAATGTTAGATGAAGGTGAATAAATCCGGCTTCCTCTCTGGGTGTGAAGGAAAACCGCTGTTAAAGATGCTGTATCAGAGGATATTGAGATTGAAGAATCTGTTAAGGTGTGTTTGGATGCTGAGGGGCTCAGATCAGTGGCCCAGATTCCTAGAGAGGCAAGGAGAGAAGATAAGAGGCATTAAGATTTAGCCTAGCCAAAGGGTAGCCCTCATCCACTCCACCCAAACACAGGGACACACACACACACATTGTCCTGGTGTTTACAGTGAGGGTGATCCGGTGTGTGACGGGGGTATCTGTGTTCGCCTGCCACATTCCAGCTCAGATCAGTGCAGTCATCCGCGACGCCAACCGAGCGACGCCTCGCAGCGCAAACCTTTTAAACTAAAATCTCTCCCACTAATGAGCGGTCAAGGTGACGTAGATGAGTTCATGAGAAGAAAAACATTCGGTTGGAGACAGAGAGGGAGAAATATAATGCCTGCAGCCATTAGGTCCATACAGGAAGGCCTCGTTCCACTTCTCTTTGAAGTGCGTGCTGATTGTAAGTGCATGTATGTGTGTGTGTGTGTGTGTGTCTTTGAGGATTGCTGTATGTTTCTACCTCTCATTTTAACATGAATACACTCTCCTCTATAGACCTCCATGCACATCAAAGCAACGAAGTGGCCTTCAAAGGTTTCACTTCAAATACATTTCTCTCCTATGCCTGGTCAGAACTTAGTTTAAGCACTGCAGGGCACACACACACACACACACACACACACACACACACACACACACACACACACACACACACGACATTAGAGATGTTTAACTCAAGATTTTCAATGCACATGTGGACATTCATATCAGTTAATTGGTCATAAATACATCGTTGTCATCGATCACAGCTGTTGCTACATCTGAGGTTTGAGCATTAAAGAAAAAGTGATTATCAAAACACAAATGCACTGTTCTGTTGCTCTGGAAGAGGTGGGGACTTTCAGAAGACCATATGAGTCAGGTTTGTCTTCAAACCATGTGTTTTGAATCTTTTCTTACATCTCCTGCAGCTGCGATGCACATAACAGAATTTGTTTTCTATTTGTTTGTAGTCTTGCGTTTTATTGCAGGAAAAAACTTTTTTTTTGTTCACTTGTGTTGGGAACTATTTTCTTCCAATTTGTCTGATATGCGTGTGCTCAGTACATCGCTGTGAGCACTACATGCGGTGCCATTAGGCTTTAGCACCTTTGCGGCCTCGCCGTTATCACCTGGAAATCTCCACTTCTATATGGGTGATTGAAGCGTCTCAGATGTGAGTAAAGCAGGTCTGAGCACTGTCTGTGCAGTCGTGTGAGAGTCTCCAGCAAGGACGTGTGAAATGTGTCACTTCCTTGGAAGTGCTCCCTCCATCCATCTATCCTGATATCTTGAGTGTATTTACGCTGCACAACGCTGCTCTCAGCAATTGTATCCAGTCTTGAGATTTTCTAGAACATCCTTACTTCATCCATTTCTGTATGTGCACGCATTAATGCATTCACAGGTCTGCAGTGTGAGGACTTAAATCAAGAAATGTCATCAATTTTGCGATTATTACCTACAATCCCCCATTCTTAGCTGTTCTAGAAGCACCCAGCCAGGAACTTTGAATTCCACATCTCATTTGTTTCATGCAGTTGAAACAGTTCAATGATAGCTTCATGCTAATGTCATTCATTCACTAGCCCTGTTTGGAAATAGCGCTAACCACTGCATCCGCCCACCCACGTAGTTTATAGCACTTGACTGAAAGAGAGTGACGCTCCATGTTGTCTCATACTGCGAAATAATCCAATAAATAGAATAATAAAACTCATCGGACACAGTGTTCAAGCCTCCTGTGTTTTCCGATTTTTCTCTGAATTAAAAACATTCCATCCAGTGCCGGCTGTTATTAAAACATTATACGTCATTAGTTCTGCAACAAACAGCCAATAAATGCAGAATCATCATCACTTTTTGTCCTGAGACCCCTCAATCGCTGCATTACTGAAATGCCTCCCGGTCTCACACATGCTTGCTTGCTTTTACAGTATTTACACACACACTGATTTAGGGCCTCATTATGCAGGAATGCGCAGTATTTCTTTGGATTGTGTGTGAGCGTGGATGCGGAGATGCTGCACTGTAGCAAAGCAAAGATTGCACTCTTTAGAACCTCCATGACAATTTCCTCTGACTAATGACACTCAGTCTTATCAATACTCAGCCAGCTCCTCCCTCCGCTCATTCTCACACACTTGCCCTGCATACACACCACGGCCCTTATCTTGATGGAAACCATCGCCCATATTGTGGCTCCTCTTGGGGCTACTGTATGCTCCACACCCACACCTCCCCGCTAGCCCCGCCCCTTGTGTAAAGGTGTATGTTTAGGGTGAGAGAATTAGAGGTTTGAGTGCAGGATATGGCAGCCCATAAGGACTACGTGCAGGATATAACAGCCTGTGTGTGTTTAGGAAAGGGAGAGGGATGGAAAACTGTAAAAAAGCAAATGTGTGCAGGTTCTCACTTGAGTGATTAACGTTGGCAGGTCAGCTCTCGCTGCCTGATAATGTCTGTGTGTCTCTAAGTGAAACTTAAAACACTGGTTACATCAGAAAAGTACATAAAGATTTGTTTTTGTTTGTATGCGCTTCCAGTCAAAGTGATGCGGTTCAACAAAGACCGAGCCGCCCCAGACGTCAGCCAAGAAGAACATTTACACTCCTACAGTGTTACAAGTCTGCCGACTGAGACCGGCTTCAGGTGGATTTCACACTCACACACACTCACACACACTCACATTGTCCATGCTATGTAAAAATGTTGGCTACTTAACAAGTGTGGTTTTGTGTTTGAGTAGAGCTGTGTTTCCTCTCGGTAGTCACACCGATATTCTTTCCTTGCAGCGCTGCTCGATTCTGAATGGAATGCAGCCACTTTAATGTGAAAGTTTCAGCAGCAGAAGTTTAAATACACAGTTTAGTATGAACGCAATCTTAATTCATCTTCTTGAGAGTACTGCAATAATTCTCCTTTATTTTATTTTATTTTAAAAAAATAAACTTGTCACAGAACCTTCTCATCGCTAAATTTTGCTTTTCTCCCCAAAAACCGTTTGAAATCACAGCAATCGTCATACAGCATCAATCTTCCAACCTCAACTCTTTTTTCCTTGCTGGCTGCTTCCAGTATGAACGTCCAACAAGACACCGAACATTTGTAACCTTTCAGGATCAAACCATATGTTTTATTTGTTGTTTAATATTCTGTAGTGATTTTTGCATTAGATTTTTAATCTTACTTCCCATGTGTACACTGACTGAGAGACAGAGAAAGTCAGTGCTTGTCTCATATAGAACCAACTCCTGATGTCCTGCATAAAAATGGTGAATGGAAATGCCAAATTTCTAATTTAAATTTGATCAAATTTGCAATGAACTTTAATGAAAACCAGAGTTATGTCACTGAGGAATGAGTCCTATCAGGCTTTAAATATACAAACAATTAATCCGGTCTGTTAGTTGTTGGTTTTGTGTTGAGATTTGCTGACAAAAAAAAAAGCCAGTCATGTTTAAAGTCTTTTTGTTGTGTCACAGAGATGGCTCCAGTCTGGAGGAGGTGGTGGAGAAGCAGGCTGACCTGATAGAGTACCTGAAACAGCACAACAGCTTACTGAGCAAGAGGCTGCTCAACCTCACCGCTCAGCACTGACCTCAGCCGTCCTCCTTCTCCTCTCTGGACCAGCTGTCACCCTCTCTGCAGAGGAACATGCTCCTGAGCAGGAGCCCAGGCTTTTTAACACTTAGCTCTCCACCACAATGAAGAGAGGGGATCTTTGGGTCAAGAAACAGTGGATGAAGACTAAGATATGCATATAGACACGTGCACCTGTACGCACAGACAGAGTCTCTGCAAGGCCTCTTCACCTGAGCTGGACAGATCACGCAGGAGGAGCTGTGCTGAAAGTGGAGTGAAGTCAAAGAGGCGAGGAGGAGGGGAGTCATGGGTCACAGATCAGAGGTGAGGGGGTTTTATCACTGTGTTGTGACCCCAAGTGACCTGTATACGCTGCCGCTTGTGTTACTGTGAGAAGCAGAAGAGGCAACGTTGTTTAAGAGATCATGTGCACTGAAGGAGGAGCTGAAAGAGCAGGAGACTCTGGAGAAAGGTTATCACCTACCAGGGTCGGGCATGAGACAGAGGTCAAATTTCACTGTAAAATGTTATTTTATCCGTTGTGTGTCGTTGCTTTAGTTGGTGTGTTTATTTTCCCCATCCGTTGATTCATTGTGTATTTGTTAAGCGGGTTCAAATAAATCTTTATTGTTCTCCAGTCTTGTTACACATTGATTCACGAGTCAACAGTGGTCGTGTGTTCTAACAAGGGTTTTTAGTGCACCGCAAAACAGCCCAAACAAAAGTCAGCTTGTGTTTCCCGCCTCACCCTTTTTGTTTTAGATTTCAACAGAGACAGGAATCCACGTTAACAAAATATCGCGATCGTCATTTGAGCCCTCGGTGTTTGTTTCCCATTGTGATGCCTTTATGCTGCGGCGTCCGCACCTCCGCAGGGAGCGCAGCGTTTACGACTCCTTTCCCATGTGGCTTCTACTGGGAGCCCAGTTAACCAGATCCCTGGGTTTTTAAGTTACACACATAAAAAAAGTTATTCTGACTTTGTCCTTATCTGAAGTTTCCCTAACTTCAGTTTGACCTAAATACATCTTGCTGCCACATTCATGTGGGATTATATGACACTTGAAGAATCAGACAAAGTAAAAAAAGAAACATTTGTAAAATTTTTTATTAAAAAGGTTAAAAATGTATTTCAATAAACATTTGAAGTGCATACATGCATTATAAACACTTTGCAGGAATACTATGAAATGAATGCTGTTCTTCTTCGCGGCGGTCACTAAGATAAGTGTCCAGCTCTTTGGTCCGAAGCTTTTGTTAGGTTTCGTTTGTTTAAGCTCCCGCTTCCTCATTCACTATTGACTTTTTGAAGATGAAGGTGCCTGCGACCGGACAATCACAAATCTGTGACCACCAAACTGCCAGACCGTAACGTTTCATGATAAACTTTTTCTTTGTTGGGGATGAAAAATCAGTCATGCACAAGCTGAAGTTTCTTATTCTGCAGGTTGTGTGTAGAATCCGCTATAAACATGATTGTCCTATGTGGCATTTCCGTGGTGTTCCAAAGTTTTTTTTTGTTTCTCCAGTTCATGCTATGAGTCCGAGCATCTGGATCCATCCACGGTATTTGGGCCACACACTGCCGTTGTTTCATGTTTCTTTCCTCAGGTCAATTATCATTCTTGTGCTACAACCTGTAAAAAGAGAAACAGAATTTAGGGAGAGTTCAAACAAAAGCTAAGCGACTGTTTATGTACGGGAGTCCAACTCCCCCCCCCAACCAACATTAAAACTAAAGCACTTAAGCCTTCCTGTTCATCGTTAGTACGATTTATGTTCAACTCCTGTTCTGCGTGAATACACACCTCTGCCACTAATCACACACACCTTGTTAACTGCCACCTGCCGGCTCTGGAACCTGCTTTGGTTTCGTGTATCACACTGCATGGTTCGTAACCTCAGTTGCATCAAAACACATGTACGACAGCACATGTTCACTTTGTGTGTCTCTTACCTCAGGGGAAGGGTACTCTGGAGTGGAGGGGCAGGCAGCGTCGGTGAGGGCAGTGGTGTCTGTGATATTTTCTCCTCAGGTTCAGGAAGTCTGAAAGAAATGTTTAAATTTTATTATGCATAATTAAACCACTTCACACAAATGCATTTCACTCAAGTAACAAGTTGTCACAGGGACTTTCACTATCGATGATTTATGTCTGCAGGTGGACCCCAGCATCTGGCCTCACCTGACAGGCGTGATTAATCCCCAATGGAGGATATTAAACTCAGTCAACATCTAAATGAGTGTATTTTAGAAAGATAAGTTATAGCTCCAATATCCTCTGGTGTTTCTTGACCTCTGGTGTTTTTTGAAAAACAGTCTTTCATGAGTTTTATTGTTTCAGCCAATTTACCAACAGCAGTTGCCCCCTCCTCAAATAAACTGAGACACAGAGACCTAACACATGATTATTTTTAAACGTCCCTAATAAATCCACTTTGACTCCCGCGGTTCACAGGCTGCTGACCAAGCCCAGGAAGAGATAAACTGCCAGATGACTTTATGACTCCCTCTTCCTCCTCCCTCTCCTCCCGGGTGCCCCTGTAAGAGGCTGCTCCCCACGCCTGGAGGGACGCTTCTTTACACTTGGCACTGGTGCTCCATGTCATGTTAATAAAGCGCTATTTGCATGGCATTTTAACACCGCGATTAACAAAGGAGCGCGGCAGTGCCTCCCAGCCGGGGACAAAGAGTCTCAACAAGGGTCGCTGTGCGATCCCCGGCGGCGCTCCGCTCCTTGTCGACCCCTCCCATCTTCACGCTTTCCTCCTCATCATCACATGAGCCTCATCACGATCTGGAGGCCGAAGCTCCCCCCGCCAATAACAGCTGTGGGTCCGCTGCTCGGCATCGGACCTGCTGAAACGCGATCTCTCTCCTTATTTATTTCTTTAAAATAGCATTTTAAAACTTTTGGCAGGGTTCCCGGTCGAATAAGGGAAAATCCCAAGAGTTGAAAAAGGCGACAATTAAAGAAAAAGAATAAATTAAAACTCACAATGTATCACCAACGAAGGTCGCGCCGCATTCAAATCATGTCCGCAAAGTTGGAACAACGGTAAACTTTCCATTAACAAATCCGAGGTATTAACCAGACTTATATCCTAGTAGTCACAACTGATACAGACACATAACCAGAAATTAATGTTTTTATTTATGGTGTAGTATATTTCTTACGTGTTTGGCAATAAGATAAATACGTCTGAATTGAAGCCTCATTAGTTAGCTAGATGAAGCAGGATTAATATTGTATTTTAGTTTTTTTTGGAGTGGGCTTTGTTGCTATTTACCGCAAGGTTTATTGACGTTTTATTTTAGAATTGAAAAGATGACATTTAACTAATTTAGCTTTCCCACTAAGTCGTCTAATTTACCGCGTGTACGATAGGTTTTAAACGCACCATACGTCTGCTGCACTTGCCTGTGTTGATAATTAGCGGACGTTATTTTAACTCGGAGTATAATGTCGCACACAACAAGGTAACGTTATAAGTACAGAAAAAAAAGTTGTTTTTAAGTCTCTAGCATCCATTTACTTTTGTAGTTAACTTTATGTTTCACCTGTGAAAGTTAGCCAAACTAGCTAAAATCAGAAAAAGCCATGTTGCCATGGCTACGTGTAGCTAAACTGCTCACCTGAGCGTTAAAATAAAAAAGTATGTCAGCCAGCCTTTTGGGAAAGTTGGACAGCAAAGTGTTGGGATGCTTACCTGGCCTGGCAGAGAAGGCCGGTGCTGCAACAGCAACCAGCAGCAGAAGCAGGTACAGCAGGTTGAAGACTCTCATGGCTGGGCTTCAGTTAGCTTCTGGAGAATGATAGTTTTCCAAGAGTCCTGGCTCTGAGATGGCTGGACTGATGATGCTCAATGTGGTTCAGTTCTCTTTCTCCTTGTCTCTTTCAGTCCAGAGGGAACGCCACGGGAAGAATCCAGTACACAGAGGTGCCTCTTTTCTCAGGATAATCAGTATGTCCCTGGAGAATGTGTGTGTCCAGAGTGTTTGTGTGTCCAGTGAGAGTGTGATTGTCTCTGTGACTGAGAGCAAAGTGACAAAGGTGCCTCTCCCCCCATCCTTTATACAGCCTTTAAGCGGGAGGGGACAGCTAGGGTGGGCAGCTCCCACAGCAGCCTCAACCCTGTGACACACATGCACACACACAGACAGACACACACACACACACTTTCAGCATTGC